>JARJDT010005144.1:0-46269 GCA_030264655.1 Leptusa sp. GC000079
AATGGTAATTTCAACAGTTTTCACTTATGTTTTCATTTAACACAAGTTTTAAGTGAGAATTTCATTTGATAACACAAAAATAAAGTTCGAAATACTATTATTTTTGTTGTTCTGTCAAAAATGCTTGTTAAATTTATTAAGAACACAAATTTGCCTCGTAACATACTACAATTATGTATTCATAATTGCCGATTTTATGTTAATACTTTTAACTAATTAAATTTTTAACATAAACACAACAATTTTTTTACAGTGTATCTCCATGTAAAACATCAAAAAACGAGCACCCTGTTTTGAATACAGTATGTCCCCGGTTTGAGTATACAACCAGAATATATTCTACAACTTTAATTTTGTTGATCAAATGTTTGGAGGAACCCTAAATCGGTTGTTAGATTGAATTTAAGTTTGATCGTTCTCCAAAATCATGAATAAAATTAAGATTATTGGAAAAATGCGCCACTAACAACAAATCTAAATCTTACAACTGTTCTGTGTTTTTATGTAGCTTTATTTAATGCACCTCTATGAATTTTTAAAGCAAATTTACGTTTTTCAATTTCTAGCAGTTCAAATTAAGTAATTAAGTCCAAATTTTACAGAAAAAAACAATTTTTCATCGAGTCGGAAAAACTTAAATGCAATCTAACTGATTTGGAGGCTTGAAAACAAACTTATATTAAAAAAAATGGTTTTCTTCCTGTATACTCAAACCGTCGACATACTATACCTATATACCTATGATATATTCTGCAAGAAACAAAGCACAGGAGAAGAAACCATAAATTGCAATCGTAACGCGTTTTATTGATACACGTGTTTGTTAAGAAGGCCGAAACAAGTAGGCGCGATAAGTTAAACATGCAAGTGTAACCCGTTGCAAAAGAACGGAAGCTGTATTGACACCGCTGCAGCCGGAAGCGCTTAAGGATCTTGCTTTATAGGTCGCAATTAAACGTTCGAAACGACAATTTTTGTAGCCTTTGTTAATATTTTATGGTTTATCAGTATCAGAAACACAGTAATCTAATTTCGAGAACATGTACAGTTTCGCAATTAACTATTTCGTGTTTTTTCAGAATCTGTTGCCGTTGCCAGCTGGTGCCAGTGCTGCCCTAGTCAAACCCACCAAGTATCATTATTATCCGCACAATCAACACATATATTTATTGCCGGAATGTGCTATTCAACAGGTACGCAAAAAACGAAACGAGTTTAGCATTTAAATGAAATGTTGTTATTCCTGTGTGTATGTAGGTTTGCAATGCAGTCTATGTGCGCTTAAATTGGACGCAACCCCTGTGTGCATGTCCATCGCGCTATCGCGATCCATGCTCGGCGAGTCTGAATTCCGATGACCAACATACGACTGAACTACAAATCGACCGAAATTCAAAGGTATGCTTCGCATTACTACGTTATTTCGTTATTTATTATGGTTTAATAGCAATAAATCGTGATGTAACAAAGTGCTCATCATTCATATATTCCCGATGACAGAGAGCGATATTCGCTCAATTTGCTGAATACACCGAAACCTAAAAGGAGTTCTTGCTACAGTTTAGTTTGTAAAAGGCGATTGATGCAAAAGCAAAACAAAACGGTTCCAAGTCAAGTATTCGCGCAGCTTAGTTATGAAGGCATATTTCATTCATTCAAATGATTCAAATGAATTAACTGCGCATGATAACACTCTATTCAACGGATACATTTGATTTACGTTAGTTCCAATTACCGATTTAATGGTACATTTATTATTTGCTTACCATTTATAACGAGTGTGCTTATGTCTATATATCTTAAAATGTTCCATCTGAAATCTTAATTCTGAGATGATAGCGGAAAACAAGACTTCTAGTCTATACTTACTTAACTGACCTTTCTTAGGTGATTTTATTGAACTTGTCATAACATTAGTCCTGTGTTGAGCAACATAATAGGTCCTTTCCTTTTAGGCTTGAAGTGAGTCGAAATTAAAGTGAGTATTTTTATTGTGATCAAAAGGCACGCAAATTGACACAATACACTCACACCATTTAATAAAAAAGTCATTACACATACCTCTTTGATAAACATAATGTTTCAGATTGTCTCTGAAAACTCAGTTTAGTTTAAGTTGTAAGTTACAAAAGAAACGTGTAAGAAAGTGAGTTTTGGCTCACAACTGAGAATTAACTGATTTCTTGTCTAAATTGAAAGCAGCAATTATTCCCGTTCAACTTAGATATCAAAAAGCAACAGAGTAATTTATAAAATAGATGCATTGTATTATCGTTTTAGACATTATCAAATAATGCCATCAATTGAAATGTCATGTGCATCAATTGAAAATGAATAACGGATTCATTGAAGTACATGAATTCGTCTATTTTACTTACGCTTCTTTGTGTAGCATGTACTTTCATAAACTTACAACTTACCTTTGGCAATTTTGACGTTATGTGTTTCCAAATACATCCTAATTAAATTTAAATCTAATACTTATACAATTGACGATCTTATCTACTATAAGAACTGATAATGTGAACAAGAACAGTTATTGTGATCATAAATTAAATACTTGCAGTGATTTTGACAGCTTTAACTTTCCGGAGAAAATAATCAAAAAAAGATCATTGGAAAGTAATAGAAAATACAAGATAGCATCGAGCGCCGTGCGCGTGCATCAAACAATGCAAATAAATATAAAAATTATAGATACTTATGCATGATGTGCACATCACACAGAAAAGTAGAAAACGAGAAACAATGCATTGTTAAAGCACAACTTCTATGCTGATAGCAACTCTTATCTAGAATTTCATTTCTAGGTACTTATTTATAAATGTAATTACTCTTTATTGCTCGTCGTATAGTCGTAGTCGTAGATGTGAATTATTAAAGATTTCCGGATAAAAATTAGAATATGAAAATTCCAATGAATAGTATAAGACAAAACACGCATTCCATGCAACATAATGTGGAAACTAACAAGAAAAGGTTATAAAAATTAATGTAAAGAAAGGCAACCGACAAAATAACTAATTATGAACTTAGATACCTAGTTAAAGAACAAACAATCACGTATCTTGCATGCATCTTTCGAGTTTGTCTTATCCGCACTCTGCGGTATCGTGCATCATGTTTAAAGAAATTCCATGATTGTGATTCTTTCATTCGTTATATGGTATTTGTTGAAATATCGAATTATTGTTAATGTTATACCTATTCCTCTCAAGATTCCTTTCTAAGTGAACATAAGAAGACACATATCGTAAATCTAACCAAATTACTTCATTAACTACATTACCTTTGGTTCATTTGATATTAATCTACAAAGTATAAAAAGAAAACAACGAAATATGCCTAGGAAGTCTTTAGTTAACTTAACTTAATGTGTAAGTAACTAGGGACATGCTTCATGTAACCTAATCAATTCAATTTATTTGTATAGTGGTAAATGGACAATAAAAAGAAAGAATATCAATTTCTTTATATATTAATAAATAATTAGAAATAATGTTGATAAGTTTCACGATTTTTCGCTTAACTTTAATAGTTTCCAAGTAATTGGATAGTTTCCCACACTTATTATTGGCACAAAACGCGTTTAATTTCAAGATTTAATAGACTTATAAATTTATTTAATAAATTCTCAATTTTCCCAATTTGAAAATACCTTTACTGTTTCAGAGAGCTCTCACATTGGTGAAAACATGCGAACCAACTTCCGAAATGCGCATTTGTCGATCGCCTCGAGACTGGTCCTTACTGGCCTTGCAAAATATTCGTACGGGCAAGTCTCATTACTTGGTAATATGTCGTTGTCCAGACACAAGTATTTTAGGTACTTGACTCATTTAAGTCATAAATGCCCATTAAATAAATGTTTTTTCAATGACAAATTTAATTTAATAGAGGGACCAATGTCACATGACCAGCCGACATACGCGAGTGTGCCAGGAATAAGAGTTTATGGAATGATGTGCGTGCAAGCGCCGCAATCAAACACACTCAGCAACAAACGAAGAGGAAGGCCATTGCGATTGATTCGGAGATCACTGGACGAGACAAATCCACCATTTCCGTGGGACAAAGCAATAGAATTAGCGAAAACGGCCGACTGGGAAGAGTAAACTTGGGCAGCGAAAGCAAGTGGCTAAACCTCAATTATGACAATTACAAATAAATCTCAATCAACTGATAACAATAAATCGCATTTAAGCTGTACCTACGTTGACCTCAATACGCGTAGGAATAGGTTGAACTAACGAATGGTTAAGACTATTTTACTGATTAATTAAGAACTAGTTAGTTGCATTTCATAGTTCATTAAACCTAATTTAATTTTTTTCAATAAAATTGATTAAATGGGAAAACAAAAGTACAATTAACAATTATCCACATTGTAATTATTAGTTGCACTTTTACCGATTTGTTTAATGGGTCTATTCAACTGTACCAATTTATTTTTTAAACTTACTTCATTATTAAATTAATGGTAATAATTTAATTTTGAAAATTTCGCATTTATTGCCATTTAATTGAGAAGATTAGAACAAAATGTGCTTTTATTATAATTATTTAATTATTAATTATATTAGAAACGATATTTATTTAATCATAATTTAAATCTAAAGTAACTTATTTAATTTATTTATGCCTAAATATTATATTTGATATACTTATTTATATTTAATTTATTAATGATAAAAACAAGCAGAGCTTGCCAAAATAAAAGTATTTCAATAGACTATTCATTTGGTATAGTTACTAAAAATATCTGTTTTCTAACAACTCACAAATCGTGTGTATGGCAATTTTCCCTAGGGAATAAAACCGCGATAATCCCCTACGGAGTGAAGTAAGTTAAAGTGCTAGCGTTATTCCATGGAAGCATAATGGCACATTTTTATTCCCTAACGATTAAAATCCTACATTATGCCTCAATTTTGCAGGAATAAAGTATACTTTATACCATGATTTGACATAAATACTTTTACGGACTTTTACTTTCGTTTTTTTCTGATTATTAAATACTTTTCAAAGAAAATTTTAAAAACTCTTTTATTTTATTTGATATTTTCTATTTTAAGTAAAATATTTTTTATTTCAATAGATTTGTTGAAAATTTACTATTATGTTATTTAAAATAGTTCTTGGCAAGCATTTTCAATTTCAACATATTTGGCAACCTCTGATAACAAGATAAATAAGAAAATTGATAAAAAAGACTCACCTAATATCCTAGTGTTGACTTGAATATCCGTTGTAAATATTGGTTCCATAAGCCTCGGCATCTGTTTGCCAAACGCATCCCTCAATATTTCTCGCACGGCGATAGGAATATTTCCCACAATTTGCACCTTCATATTGTCCATGCTTTTCAGAGCTTCGAAGTTTTCCAACTTATAATCAGTGACAATGAAGGCGCAATTTGTTATAGGTTCCTCACAAATCGGCCCAGATTTACAACACATATCAAAACCATTGACAATGCAATGATCCAAGCAAGCCCGCACGTCATTCTCATCAAGTGTAGCAAAAATGCTTCGCGGATATGACGATTTGTTAATAAGCAGATTGCAATATTCGCGCTTTTTTGACAACGCCCAAATATTAAGGTGTAAATCAGCCCATTGGCCTTTACATTCAGCGAAAGAGTTCTTCAATTGCTGTTTTACTTTTACCATCAATTGTTCGTTACTGTAAATTTTCGCTTTCGCGCGTTTGCTTTCATCTTGCACATTTGAATCAAACTGGTACATGATATCAATGCCAGAACGGTGTTCGTAATTTTCAATCAACTTCAAAATTTCGTAGTTTGTAGTCAATGTATTTGCAATTACTTCGGGTAGGGGAATAGCAACAATGGATAAAGTTAAACCGATATCGTTCAAAATCAAGTCAATTTTTTTGGTAAACTCAAACCGCGTGCCGCCTATGATTGTCTCTTTGATGGCAACCATTGGTTTGCTAACATTTATATCGATCTTGGCAATCATAGTTTGGATGTCTTCGATACACTTAGCGAGATGTACATCTCCAGCGGTTACCAGAACCAATTCGCCTGTTTCCTGCACTACGACTTGCACGCATGAATCGACTTTCTTCAAAAACTTGAGACCTCTTCTCAAAAGTGGCAGCTCTTTTGTGTTGACACATTCAATCGAATTGCGAACAATCGGCTCCAGGGTTAACCGCTCTGTAAGTGGCAGCGTGTACAAGGAAGAGGACAGTGTCCCAGTACGTGCTACATGTCTTTCCAACCCTCGAATACCGCAAATGTTACCGGCAGAAACACTATCAACAGCTACAAGTTCCCTTCCTAACAGAATGTATAATTGCTTAATTTTGACTTTTTTAACGTCCAAGGAAGTTTTCAAAAATTCCTCTGTATCAATATCTTTAGCAGGAGGCCTGTAACTTGAAGATTGTACGTAGACAAAGTCATTTTTACTGATGGAACCTGTGAAAACACGTGCCAATGCTAACACGCCAAAATCACAGCTGTAATCAAGACTTGCATCCTCATCATCTTCGTCAGATTCTGAATCGGAAATTGCCTTAGGAGGTTCAATTTCTTTAATACTTGGAACTTCAACTTTAGCATCTCCCTGAGCTTCTGTTTTTTTACGGCCAATGACAATATTAATGGCCCGTTGTAGCTCGAGCATTTTTTTACTTACAGCAAACATTTTACTGACATAAACTATTGTGACTGCTTCATCATTCGCCTGCTTCCCTGACAAAATCTTAATTGTATTGTCAGCATGTCGGCAAAGTTCCTCATTACCAAAGTACATTGTTTTATTGACGAGATAATCGTATCGTTCTTGAATAATTTGTGTAGGTGGCGGAATGTGCGTTTTAACTTGTTTCAAAATAGTTACAGCCAAAGGTTGCCAAGCTTGCAAAATAGCCTTAACTTGTATCTTCGTGTCGGAATGTTTCATGTCGACAGTTTCGTGTTCAATCTTCAATTTTGAAATGATCATCGGATATTTCGAGCGATCTAAACGGATCCTCAAAGTGAAATAGACATAGTGTACAGTGGATAGAAAAAGTGTCATGAACAAATTTGATTTTTTCTTATCCAGCGCACCTGGGACGATTTTCCCCTTGCTAATATAATAATCAAAATCCCATATTTTCCGGTTCAACTCCTCGGGCTTTTCACCTAGAGTTTCCGCAAACATTTCGGCAATTTGCAAAGTGGTAACACCCCAACCGTCATAAGCACTAGCAAAGATAACATTTCCCTTGTCAGGTGAAAACAAATATTCTTCCTCGTCAACTGTACATTGCAAATCATACTGACATAATTCGGCGACATAAGCATTACAATCTTCAATAATACGCAAAATGTGTTGGAAAATAATATCAATGTCTTTCTGCTGTTCGACAATAATCCTGTCGATTTTATTTATAACTAAAATCGTTTTAATGCGCTCTTCGAACGCTTGTTTCAATGCATCGCGTGTCTGCACGCAAACACCTTCAATAACATCGACAACAATCAAAGCACCGTCGCAGATACGAATCGCTGCAGAGACTTCGGTTGAGAAATCAATGTGACCCGGTGTATCAATTAAATTGATTATCATTTCATCATGCATTAGGCTTATCGCACTGCTTTTCATTGTGATGCCGCGCTCTTGTTCATCGCGACGGTCATCTAAATAGCGAGCATTGCCTGCAATACGTTTTGATATGTGGCCGTTGATGGCGATTAGTGAATCGGCAATTGTTGTCTTGCCGTGATCAACATGGGCAAGTATACACATATTGCGGATGGCATTAGGGCCTAAGGCAGAGGACGTTAATGTTGCCTTATTGGGGCGATTCATCTAGTTTTTAAGGGGAAAATTTGAAAGAGTGAGGTTGTGTCATCATAAGGTTTGTGTAAAATCTTGGAAATCGCAAGAAAATCATTGAAATTTTAAGTTAAATATGTTCAAAAGTTGGTTGAATATTCGATTGTTTATATTTTGATTAAAATGTTGACTTACTTTGGTGTATATCGTCGTTATTTATGTTGAAAATTCAAATTGTGCATTATTTCACCACAAGTTTCGACACAATACACATGGTTTTGACGTTTATGGGATTAATTTTAGAACTTATTGAGAAAACCGTAGGCAACTTAAAATGCTCCTTAATCCCTTTATACAGAAAATTACCAGAAAACTTTTGAAAAATTTATAAGATTTGTTTGAATTTTTAAAAGTGAGAAATCAATATTGAATTTCGCTATATTTAGTGTAATTATTAGAATACAATTAACATACATTTATATTAAAAACAACAAGATTGATTTATACATTTTATTGGAATTTGTTTCTTTTTCTTTTAATTTAACGTTGATCATTTCCATGACTTGAATGAAATCTTTCTGGTTTTGGGAATCATTTTGATATTAAAACGTGTTAAAAATGAACGTATGTGCAATTGGTATTTTGTACGATGCGGTTTTTCAATGTTAATGTTACGAAAGACGAAATTGTCCACGATTAATGATTGTTGCACTAGGCAACAATTGGAAGCTTGGTAATTTAATTACACACTGAAAAAAGTTCATTTCTCGTTCTCTAATAGGAAATATGGCAAGTTTTCTATGTAAAGTCAACTAAAACAGTTTCAATTTGTATAAAAATAGGAAAGGAGTACGCTAGCTCACTTTGAAAAACTTCCATAATCAAGAAAATGCCATAAGAATGTCGTAAACACATCATTAGTTTTGTTTGAATAATGAATATCAATTATAAATATAATACGTGAATTTCAATGAAATGCATTTCTCGATTTCTGTCTAAATGAATCGGAATCAATTAGTCTGTTCAACATTTATGATTGTAAATAAGCACCAATAAATACTTTCAATAGTTTTTCATTTAAAATCCCATCGATTTGGTCGCTAAACTCGTGTGAATTGAATCATTTTATTTTATTACATTAAATAACTTTAAATACTTAATTTATTTCGTGTTGTCTTTTTAACGTTTATTAATGCGTTTCTTCTCCTCTATTCATGTTTGTAATATGTACTTGTGTGTGTGTTCGTGTAATTTTATGGTCTCTCATTACTCATTACAAGTGTCGTCATCTAATTAGATGCGTTTCATTAGTTTTATAGTTGTAGGAAAATCTAAGTCAGTATCAGATTGACGCGAAACGACGGCTCGGCAGGGACGTTTCGTAATCGTAATTATAGTTCAATGTACAATTAATTGGCAGTCAGATAAACAATATGTCCATGCCAAGGCGACGACGTTCATGTTCATACATTTTCTGATTTTCTGGCGCTGCAACTGGCTGCTTTTCATTTTGTTATTTATGTTTGTTCATTGCCACTCGGTAAATAATTCATTATTATCAATATATCGAGCCTTCATAAATGAATGTTATAATGTTAAATTTTGCCTGCTATGTTAGCAGCACTGCAAAAATAAATTTACAGCAAAATTTAGTATGATAACATTAATGTTTGAAGGCATGTTATAAAAGTTATTATATGGTATGTAATATAAATATTGATGTAAATTGTAAAATAATAGCACTGTTTAGAAATGTTACAATCAATCTATCGGGTAATCTAAGAATGAACAAGTCTAATATTTGATTTTTTCTGCATTCTGTTCAATTTGTTCATTTTTGTAGAAAAGAAATAGAAATGTTAGCTGGTTGGTATGGCAGTACATACAAACGAACTGAAAATTTAAATACTCACAAAAACATTCATTCTGGAGAGTTAAAAACATCACAATATTATTCTAAATCTAAAATTTTCTAAAACATACAAAAAATTATTTTTGTTAAAACTGGGAATTTTGTTGTTAACTCTCCAGAATTGACCAATCAGATAAAACTTTCTTTAAATTCATAATCTTATTATCGCTTTACCCCGTTATTCCCACAAAATGCAATTCTTTACATCCCCAGATTTCTAAAAAAAATGAGAAAACTCTATCTAGGAAAATAGGACAAAATTGGTTTCCTTATTGTACATGTTAGACATGATCATGTTTCATGATTATCATGTGTGAATAGTTTGTATAATTCAATGTGTAATGCAAATTAAAATGTAACTCGTTCGTTTACATTCACGTTTGTTTAGCTTAGTTTTGCGTTACGACCTCATTTCAACCAGCATTCCAGCAACTGCAGCCCAATGCTGACATTCCAACACACCTAATTATAATTTCAATCAACCGTCCCGTCTGTACCAACAAACTGAATTCCTATTGTTTGTTTTCATTGGGTTTGGAAAATAAGTGAAATTAACGAAAAGAACTAGAAATAATTAAGCATTTTGTCACGATCAGTCACTGGGAAGTAGACATTCTCTCATTTCCGTTTCCCTCCATTTGCATTCGTCCGTTCGTTCGTCTTCTTTCTTAGGATATATAAACTATATATGTATATAATAATAGTCTTGCAATCGTATTATTTGGTTCTGATTAATAACTGAAATTTCCTGTTTCACTCCTTAATTAATGAATATTTTAATATAGTACATGCTTATTTATTCGTAATTGAATCTTATTGTATTTATATTTGTTTCATTTCTCAATCAATTACAATATTTAAAGTGTGCATCAATTAATAATTTAAAACTCATTCTTGTTTTACTCTTTTTTCGTTATATCGCACTCTTTTAACTTTAACTTTTACATACATACACATTAAAATAAAAATTCATAATTTACTGCTTAAATTCTTGATGTCATAATTGTTTTTCATTTTTATTATTGTTTTTAATTCTTGCTTGGTTTTGGTTTGGATGATGATGTTCTTGAAGTGATTGTTTGCTGGTGTTGTTGATGTTGTTGTGTTGATGTTGCTAACTGCAATTCGTTTAGCTTAGCAGCAGTTTATTTGTATAATTGTTAAATTGTTTGTTTTGGCTTTGTTTTATAGAAGCGCGCAAAGCGATTTCTTTTTCTGCTTTTGTTTCTTTTCGGGAGATTTTTTGTTGATTTGTCGCACTAAATCGAAAAATATCTACAAAGAAAATGCGTTTGAAATTTCTATGAACATTTCGTTTGAAATGTGCAATAACTCACATCAATAACGTTTATTTTTGCTTTGGCGGAGGTCTCCATGAAGGCACAGTTAAACTGGCGCGATAAATTGATTCCTTGATCTTTGCCGACCACTCGTTCTTCTTCCAAATCACATTTGTTGCCGACCACAACCATTGGAACATCATCAGTATCCTACAAAAACAAAACAATTAACACATTCACCATCGTCTTGGAAATGTTGTAAGATACAGACAAAGAGAAAAAACATTTATTGTAACAAACATTCCATCCCTTGTGGTAGAATGAGAATACTTGGCGCCATCATCAAATTGGTAGTAGAAGTAAAATTCCTGGCGGTAACTATCAACTGATACTGGCATTTGTTTACTTAATAATTATTATCAATAGTAATGAAATGTTAGCATTATTCTCAGGCATAATTTAAAAACTTTAATTTGTTTATAATCAGAACATAATGCAACAGGAAGTTTAAGTGATAAGCAAACGTACTTCTCTACTTCCTTTCGTAATCACAATAAATTACTTAACGCAAAATAATAGTAAAACACAAGAAAATATTGTGGGCAATAAAATTCGAAATTACCTTTACTCTGAGTATTTGTTCTCGTAAATCTTGTAAGTCGTTAAACGTCGATTGTGCTGTTATCGAATAAACCAATATGAAACCTTGTCCGTTCTTCATGTAAAGATCCCTCATTGCCGTGAATTGTTCCTGAAACATTCCAACATGATTAGTCAATTGATTCTGCACAAGAATAAGAAGTGAATTAGTTACTGTTCCAGCTGTATCTAAAATTTCGAGCATGCATTGTTGGCCGTCGACTTCGACTTGTTTTCTATAACTGTCCTCGATTGTGGGGTCGTATTTTTCGACGAAGATCCCTTGGACGAATTGCACTGTGAGCGCCGATTTGCCGACGCCACCGGACCCCAGCACGACAATCTTGTATTCGCGCATTGTTTTAGCGATGAACAAATGTGAGCGACTATGATGCACTCAAACAAATTACACTGAAAGAAATGACATCATTGTTAACATCCACACAGCTCACACTACATATTATCGTTAGATCATTCGTAAAAAAAAGTTTCAAATAAAAAAGTTCTACGGGAAAAGTATTAAAAGTATTTTATTTAACGGAAAATACTAAATAGATATTATGTGCATTTCTTTGTATATAACTTTTCTAACTTTAATGAGTTAAATGTGTTCCTTTCACTATTTCTACTGGTCTGCAAAAATGCATCTTAGAAAAGCAGAAAAGTTGGGTTTGGTTAAGTTAAATGCTACAAGGCCACACTTTTAATTTAACCCAAAAAAAAAATTAGAAAAGATATATGTAAAAAATGCATCTTTAAAATATTTAAATTGTCTTATTTCACGAAAGATATTATTTAAATAGAAAATCAAAATATATTAATTATAAAATAGAAACGATAAAAATTCGCCAATGATTGCGCAAATATCTCATCGATAAACACCCTCCCTCCAACTATGTTTAAAATAATATATTTTTCTGTTGAAATTGAAATAATTCAAAATAGTTTTGAAAAAAAATTTTAGACTAAAACAGTAATAGTAAAATAGAATTTTAAAATATTTGAAATAAAGTAATTAAAAATTGGTATTTTATTATTGCTGGTGTTATATTTCCAATTTTGATATAAAAATAAATCGATAAGAAGTTGGAAATAAAGTGTGATTGTGGTGAAGTAATAAATATAAATTGATGAGTCAACACCGTCAACCAATTAAAAATAAAATCCACAAGTCCTCCAGTTCACAGTCACATAAAGAACATTCAATGTATAACGTATTGTGTATTATAGGGACGATTGATACATGCCAATCCGAAAAGCCGGGCGCACGCACACAAATCCATGCAATTAACAACCCAAACCCGGCCCAATCCAGCCAAGCAACAGTTAATATCAGCATGTGGGCATATTGTACTGATAAAACAATGCGGATAACATACATGTAGCCACATACATGTAATGAACGTATTCTAATGTGGCTTTTGTTATAATTTATAATTGTGCGGTTCACATAAATCACATTTAAACCGCAACTACAACTTCAAAACTTCGCCATTAAATTATTTCCGAGATTATTTCAATTTAATCTAATCAGTTGGATTTAAAAACATTTCCAAATGATCAAGATCGAGATAAATAGTATATTTTGTTTGATGATTGATAAAAGCATAAAATTCGCTGTAAGCGTGAAAAATGTGATTGAATCGGCTAACTGTTTACAGTAGGTATGAAGGTATAGGGGAAATTTGCCGACATTCCGTGTCATAAACATTAAACAAAACGTACAAAGCGAAAACGCTAAAAAATAACAAAACCGGGCATGAGTAAGCAGTAAGCCGCATGCATACATATTGAATGATTCAGTTTATTGGCTTTGGCTTAGGCTTTGCCGACTTGTAGTGTATGTTGTTGATTGGGCATCTAATTACACTGTTTTACGAGCGAAACTACAAAAAGCTGGAAGCCGTTTATGTAAATATCTATCGCTCTATTGCGATTGCATTTTGCCCGCGTTCTTGCCAATAAACTAATTCATATTGTGTTACATGTTATTCTTGAATGTTATCACTGATTTTATTGGAAATGAATAAGACAGAGCAGAGGGAAAGAAGGACAAAACGCACTACACTTACTGAGTGAGCTTTTTAAATTTGTTAGCAAGTAGTTAATTAGTTAAACTAGTTGACTATCATGTACTAGTAGTAGTAGTAGTAGTAGAGAACTAGCAGAGGAAGAGAAGCTGAAACTCAAAGCAAAGAGAAGATAGAATGATCGTGAATTGAAAATTAATTACAATTAATTAATAAAGACAAATTCAAGATGTCTATTAATAACCAATAAACAAAGATCAGACAGGGAACAGGGTTTACATGGTTTCTACTTTCTATTAAGACAAAATACGAATAGCAGGATGAAGCTTTTCTTACCTTTCTTATCAGTTGTTGACTTTGCAGCTTCCTCAGCGGCAATGATTTGCCACCCTCGGTAAAACTGCTTTGTTCGTTTGCCTGTGTCTTGTGTCAGTTGCACCAGTTGCCTTTAAACTGTTGCAGTTCTGGTGGTTGTTTAAAAATTGATAAGCACATAGAATTTTACACTGTCATGGCAAGATACTCAATACGCCTATCCCGTGCCGTGCGTTAAGTTTCGCGTTTTGAGCGGCTTTCAAGAACTTGTACTCTGTTTAAAATTGCACTGAAAAGACAAAACACACACATTAGACTTGAATGAAGCGCAGGGTGCAGCGTAGGAAAACGGGAAATTCTTCGCAGCAGCGGCAAACAGCAAATCACACCGACTAAATACGAAATCTAAATAAACGAAGCAACTTCTATGGCGGCGCGTCGACACACGCACACCACATTCATTTGACTCATGTAGAAGTCCAATGAGTCGCATGCACCACACACTGCACACTCGAATCGAAGCACACCGCACCGCGAGTACCGAGCGCCGGAACAACACTCCACACTGTTTCTGTTATTTAGCTGGCTCGATGATGCTCATGCAGTGTATGATAATTTGTACGTTTATTAATTGCTGTTGTAATTATTCTGGTATGCGGTACGCGAAAGATACGATTCGAACCCACCTTTTCCTTTTCGGTTGTTGTTCGCTTTCTTCAACGGCAATGCTGGGATGACTAAATGTTGGTAGCACTTATTTGTCAAACACAACGCGTACGCGTACTTGTTCTTGTTTTTTCAATGCGTTGAGCCGTTCAGGCCGTACGGTATGAGTTGATAAACGGGCGATGGCCAGTTCGTTAGTTCGTTTCGTAGTCCCGTAGCGAGTAGTGTCATACATAAAACTCACACTCACGCCTTATTTATGTACACGTACGAGCAGGAGCTTGCCACATTACATCTACATACGCACACGATACAACTCTACTCTACTAGATTGTGATTAAATGTCCCTAGAATTTTGAATTTATAATGTTGGTAGCATGGTTGCAGACCACCAACTTCGATTTCCAAAATAAAGTGTTAAAACGATTTTTACTTTTTAACAAATATTAACTGTAATTTTCTAAATATGCAAGAAATATTTTTCAATTTACATAATGAAATGATTTTGATTAGTACATACTTTTTTCAATATTCCGTTTTGCTACGGTTTGTTAACAATGAAAACTTCTTGCAATGGTGAATTTCTTCTACGAACATTGAAATTGAAACAATACTTCTTTAGTAGATAGCGCCACATGATCAATATTTTACTTTTCAAAAATACATATACCAATATTAAAACGATTAAATCACACAAAAGATAACTTAATTTTTAATTAATTATTTAAATTATTGTAAATTGTAATCCAAGATTATACCTATATGAATTTTTTGTGTTTTAAAATATAATAAAAGAGTAAGTATGTAAGTAATAAAATACAACATTACTTATTCATATCTGCATTAGAAACAAATTAAAAATCACAATATTTACACTAAATTAATTATGAATAATTGAAAAAGTTAAGTCTAAAATATTTAAAAAACTCATTATTAAAAAATTAAAAATGTATTTTTAAAATTATCCATTAGCAGTGACCTCTATGAATTCAATATTAAAGGAGATTGAAACCTTAGTCCTGCCTCCAGTCAGGACCAAGGACGAAAAGTAGCAAATATAAATTTATTGCCCCCTTGCGAGAAAGCATTCCTGTTTCTTGTACTTGTACGTAGTTTCCTGTTTCATTAGCACGTGCGGTTTACGTTTACATGAGTACTAAAACACGCTGTAATATACAGGCACCTGGGTCGCTTTCCATGAAACTTTTTATAGATTCACACTTAATTAAATTTAAATGAAATTGTTTAATAAAAAAAATCTAATAAGTTTTAAAAGATAAATTTATGAATGTAGGCACCTAGCTAAACTGGTAGGCGCATGTGGGGGAGATTTAATCTTGTAAGCTGGCCATTTTTGTATTAATTATTCCTGGAAGTGGAAAGTTTTGTGTACCTAAGTAAAAGTTGAATATTCAGTTTAATAATTTATTTAATAATCTGCATATGGGTATAACATAAATCAGATTTACAGTTGAAAATGTGGAATAAATTTAAATTCGTGCGCATTTCTTCATTGCTTCCGTTTGGCGTTGTTTTGTTGCTTAGTTTGGTCATGTGTAATGTTTGGTGTAACTTTCACTTTTTATTATCATCAGTGCATTGTGTACCTATTTGCTTTTGCATGCGGCCTGTTTTGGGTCTATTTGTTTTCGTTCTGAGTCCACATACAACAAACACTGATCTAGTGCACTGTTAAACTCATGCTCGGTTCGCAACTTGTCTCTCTCATTGTCCTGATACAGATACAAGTCGAGTCCAGGATGAAAGTACGCCAAAGAGGCGAGCGAAACCGAACAGTAGCATTATAGCAAGCAGGAGCAGGACATTCGTTACGTGTTATGAAGCATCACGGCGGCAGGGGCAGGAGCAGGTCATACATCTGGCGTTATCCTTGTCGATCGCAGCGAGCGCGAACGAGACGTACGCAACGCGGAAGTTCGTAGATCTATTGATTTTTCAGAAAACGCGCGACGTCCCGACGTCGACTTCGGTCATAAAAATATTCGCCGACTTCGTGACTTCAACGCGAACGACCAAAATACCTAACACTGCATTCGCGTTATTAAATTTTAACATTCGTAGTCGTAGTTGTAAGCGCGAATTAATTAAATTAAAAATTAAATGCCCATAACTTACCTGCTGTCATTTCGGATGAATTGCTCGGCGCACTCGGGGGAAACAGACGAAAGTAGTTGATTAATTTCGTTACTGTCGACGATTCGTTCACTCATTCAATCCAATCCTTTTACTACAACGCTCTTTTATACATATATATCTATATGAGGAAAACATCTTAATATGAATGAACTGGCCAAGAACTAAGAATGAAAATGAGCTAATGAAAGAGACACTCTTTGGGTTGAATTGGTTGAATGCAGTCACCCGAGGGCGGTGGCGTCATTAATATGCAGATACGAATGTCAAGTTAATTGAAACTACAAGTATCCACCAGTCGGCTGGCAAGTGGGTCTTCAATTAATCGATTTGCTCCCGTCGATTCGATACACATCCTATATCCTTGTGATATTGTGATGCTCTAATTTCTCTGATGCCTTTTATGCTTTGCCATGGGCTTCTCTTTTATTGTGTCAGTCTAATTCAGGCATTGTGTTTCACAAAAGGTTAAATAAGTAATTATCAAAACACCATTGTATAAATTTAGCTACAATTAATGGTTACGCCTGGCCCAAAATATAGAGGGCAATTTTTTTCTCAGCAGTATTTAACTTAAACTGGACCCACTGGATATATAAATTGTGGTTGACTGCTCTTTAAATGCCAATGCTATTTTTATCCTTTGGTCTTTGGTTTAGTCCTGGATTGCTCCTTTTCCTTTTCTTTTATAAATTAAACTAAAACAGCAATCTCGTTTTGTTTGTGGATAAATGTTAAATGTTGGTTTGCCAGAAATCAAAGATTCCACATTCCACTACAGAATGTTCAAAATAAAAGAAGTTTTTTTCTATTTTGTTTTGATTTCTTCGGGTCTTTTTTACATGTTCTTTATGTGTTGTTTTGTCATTCTTCACACTTACACATAGGATGTCCTCGATTCCCGCCCGCTTTATTCGTCCGTGATTTTTTTTACATTTTAAACAGAATGCCAAAACCCTTTCTGTACATGGTAAACACATCTTGTTTGTGTCCTTTCTTTCAGCAACCTTTCGCGACCGCCAAGCATTGTGTAAGTAACCGAATGAGATCTATCTATGCCAAGGGTATTTCGATGAAGTGTGGTAGGTAATTGAGCGACCGCAGATTTTCCACAGGACCTCAGACCTTTCCGTTTCCCGCATCGCGCGTGTTTTTGTTTCGAGTTTCCGAATAGAATGTTCTTGTTCTTGCAGTTGCACGTTTTTTGGTTTCGCCGTTTCACTAGATTGCATGTTCTATTGTAAAGTAAAGGTAAATGCAAAAGTGGCACTATTAGAAAGGACGAGCACGGAGGTAAAAGCAGTGTATGTTTTGTCGGTTACTGCTTTGGTCCCAGTGGCGTCTAATGTTGTTGTCCAAAGGTCCAAATTTATTGAATTTTTGAGGATAAAAATTTGCAAAGAAAATATATAAACTAAAGAAAAGCAACAGAAAAGTGAGGAGTCCGGGGGTCCCTTCAAGTTGGGGATCTTGGACAGTTGTCTATTTTGGCTTTTAAATAACGCGCCACTGTTTGGTCCTTGGTTACTTGGTTTGTTCAGAGCTAATCTATCGTCTCAACTGTTTACCTTCGACCACTAGATACACTAACTTGATTGTATTGTATTGTATAAACCTTCTCGGGGCCCAGCTAAGATCTACAGGATCGCCAGGAATCAGGATGCGTAATGGCATTAGAGTGATGCGCGCAACATGCATGTCCTGATGTCCTCCTCTAAAGCACATGTGTAGTTAGAGGTAAATAGTTCAACGTCCAACTCAGGGCCGCGTCCCTGATGTACTCGTTGCTAATCGCGCATCGCACAAATTTCCCATCTGTTTTTTTACCAGCATGTATGGACCTTTCACATTTTCTTCATCCTTTGCTCTTTATGTGCTTGTTTGTCCTAAATGCTGGTCTCCTGGTTTTAAAAACCTGCATATCATGCCCAGTTGCCCAGCGAAGCGTTGCAAATTAAGTTTTTCATAATATTACCTTATTACCTATACATCTAGATATTTTAGGTTAACATTGTTACGAGTTATGCGAGTGTTGGGTAGTGTGAAGCGTAGTAAAGTCAGGATAGTGCCAGGAAGCGGTAGTAAGTCTGGGCGATATGTGCGTGTGAGCTGTTCGACCAGGAGCAGGAGCGGCGATTACTGTGAACGATGCGAATGCGGATCGAGCTCGACATTCGCGTTCCACTCCCGCTCCCGCTCTGGATGTTGGCTTAGGGCTGGCGAAGTGTGTGGCACGAGTTCCACGCCGATATTCGGCAGTTACGTAGAACGTTGGGTTGATGAAACGAACGGCCAAGGACAATACTGACTGAACTGAAAACTGCGAACGCTTTGCGTTCGGCCTGACGCTTGCGAAAGAATTGAGAAAGTGATGGAATGGATGCTTAAATTGCCACCCGTGCAATGCAACGAGCAAGAACCTTGGTCCTTATTGGATGAATTCTATTAATTTTACTTTGAATCAAATAAAAACTGTATAAATGTTTTTTGTATCCCGAGCAAAGTCCTCAAACGATTGAATTGCAACAGCAGTGATGCGAAATCAAAAAGATGAATTGTTTTGCGCCCGGTGCTGGGGAGTCAAATTGCGTCATTCGTATAACGCCTATTCAGCGACAAAAAATGGCCCAGATACAATCCGACTATTTATTTATTTGATGATGATTGTTTTAACAATTTCGCATACATGGCGATTGCAATGCGCTTCATTTTGATTAATTTGGCTGCTCATAGTGTTCATTAATTATTAGACAGAGTGACAATGTTCTCTCAGCGCGCGGCTTGATCGATGTCCTGCGGTTTGCGCTCCATACAATCAATTTGATTAATTCAGACGTTTTAAACTGGAGAATAAATAATTATTCTCAAGGCACAGGCACAGGAGGCAGATGCGAGCGAACCGTTGTCGAAAGATAAAATAAATAAATGCGCCGGATAATAAATGATGCAGAATACGATTCGAATCGCCCAACTTCCAACGCCGACGTTTTCGAACTTTTGGACGCGGCGTGCAGTTTTTGCCCGCCTGCATCGGCTGCAGCATCCGAAAGGATCGACATGCGACGCGTGACGCCTGCCTGTTCACATGTCGATTCATTGTGCGATCCATGCTTCTCTACTGGCTGCTAGCGCACGTTTTGCAGGAGTTGAGCAAAAGAGGTCCAAGAGGATGAGTTTAGTTGGAGGTGCTCGGATGTCATGTGGCGGCGAACATGTCCTCTCTTAGTCCTAGTCCTAGTCGGTGTTATTGCTAGTGATCCGCGCTCATGATGCGGCATCCTGGAGGCGCAAGCGCGCCCTTTCATTGATCTGCACCGCGAATATCGGCTAGAAGAGATCGGCTGTTGAAGCTAAGACGTGCGCCGCGCAGCCTGCCAGCTCGATGGACCCGCGCCGTACAGACGACAAGGACGGTGATACACTCATGAGGAGCGCGTTCGATGAATCTGCGCGAGCTCCACTCCATGTGCGGCTCGTTCCGTTTCTGTTGCGCGCCCTCGTCCTTCCTACGCGCGATGCGACGCACGCTGTGCTGTGGCTGCGGCTAGTCACCGTTCCCGACGTTCCCGAAGCGCGAGGCGAGCGCCCGAAGCGCACCAGCACCAGCAGCAGCTAGGCCAGGCAGCGGGAGCGGGTCGGGATAGCTGAAACGTCCAGCCGCGTACCGTTTGCTCCGTACGGTGTCGCCGCGTACGCTCTGGCTCTGGTGGCGGCTATACAGCATCCCTGCCGTCGTCGCTGAGGCAGTGGGCCCCGTGGTAGCGCAGTAGCACTTCGCCGGAAGAGCAACCGACTCGCAATGGCTTCAGTAAACGAGTGTGCAAAGTAGGCACGAGCTAGTCGTCTCGTCATTAAAACGCAAAGCAAAAGCATTTAAATCTCGCTCGCTGAAGCTCAAACTGGCTGGCTAGCTGGACTAAACCAACACACAAGCTAGTCGCTAAAAATGAAGTAACTAAAATTCGCACTCTTTCTCGTAAACAAATCACGTCATTTTAAATTAATAACGCCCGCCGGTCATTTCTAAACTCGATTATTCTTATCTATATGTAGATATATACGCGTGTATGTGAAGTATGTGCAGTACTGTCGTACATGAGTATATATGCATATACGATAAACGTAAATTCTTGAATCGAAGACGTAAACCTAAAGTGAGTTTAAACCATACGACTAATAGGCATCCATATTAAACAATCGAAATACTAACTAAAAGGCGCACGCACTTTAAAACACGTTAAACTAATGGAACGTTCGGCGAGGAAGCGAAGATAGAAAATACTTTTATTAAATTCTCTGCAATCATCTGCAATTTTAAGCATTTTACTTTTTCGATTTTCCACCACTACCACCACCACCACCATCGCTGCTGATCTCTTTTCATTTGCAAATTTACAAATTGCTATAGCCATTTTCTCTGCATCCTTTGCTAACACCTGTACTGTATCCAACTAACCAACCATCTCGCTGGCACTTGAAGAAAACCTATTACGCTAAACGTTCGAGTAATAAATTAAACGAAACTTAAATAACCAAATCCAAGCTAAACAAGTAATGCACACGCAATAAAAAATCTTATCTAACTAACTATCTAACTAATAAAACTAAAAACGTAACCTAACTAAACTAAAGGAAGAGAAGAATTGCAAATCTATCCATTTCGAATGCGAGTTGTAACCGTTGTAACCGCAACTGAAGCGCTTTAAAGATCGTTATTAAACTACATCTACATACACTCAGTTACATACATTCAGCACTGGCGCCAGCTCTTCACTCTACTACTACTACTCATGGACAGTGGCATGCAGCAATGTCAATTCAACTGCGGCCCGCGAGCTCTGACGCTCTTTGTCCTCTTGCACATCTGCCTGTCGCTACCGAACGGTAGGCAAATTCGCATATTACCATGGTTGTTTTTCATTTATGTTATTTGTTGTGCTATTTCACGTCATTTTTACCTCTTTTTCACCATGAGCTGCGCAAACAGACGAGCGAAAAGAAAGCGACAAGCAGCGATTGCTTGATGGCATTTTGTTCGTTTTGTTTTGATGATATTGCGTGTTCTCTGCCCTGTTCATACTTGCTACAAATATGTGATGTGTGCTGTTTTATCCCTGCGTGGCTGATGCGACGTCCCCCGCGTCCTATGTGCGCCCATGTTGTCCATGTCAATGACAGTTTCATGATGATTGTCTTCACATAGCCCCAACGTTTGTCCACATTATCTACAGCTCCCAATGGAATTTTTCAAATTTGCATTTAATTGTTTTGAATTTCCACGGAGTGTTAAATTTTAATCTCTGCCATCATTGCCTTCAAATGTCCTCTCATGTGATGTTAACTTAATATTTATCGTTACATTGTTCTACGTGTACGTTCTGTTGTTGTGTTTTGTTCATTATTTATGTTTTGCCGTTTTGACTTTTGTGAATATCTAGTTTTGCAACTTCTTCGAATGGCCAGCTGGAAAATGGCGCGATTAGAGCAAGTTATTGTTCGCTGTTCAATGCTCAATGGACATGCGATAGTCGTCCTGATCCTTGCAATTTATCCTACGCTTTCTCTAAAGCCCTCCGAATGACGAAAGGATCTCACAATGTTATAGGGTATGCTTCTGCTCTCCGAACCTATATAAGTACATTACTTTATAGCAAGCAATGAGACATATTTTTATGCTTTAACGTTTTCGGTTCATGCTGTTCCTGCGCTTTTTCTCATGTAGATATATCTAGAGTCGTTTAGTCCCTCTAGCTTTCAAATGTTATTTATGAGGCCAGCGTTAAGGTGCTTTTACATCAGTTTTCATTCGATTATGAATGAATCATTAATATCATCCATGCTCCATGATGGGTAATGTTTCAATTCGGAAAAACGCACACATAGATGAGAATAAATGCGAATTAGGTCAGATTATTTGCTTTCGACTCCGCATGGCCGAAATTTTTTCTAATAAGCATCATTTTCAAATTTTAACTTTAATCTTTTTCCACTAATTGAGATTGTGATATCTTTTAAATCATTTAATTATTTTTATTTGAAACCACACTTTATCTCCAAACTGGTCAAGAGAAAGACAACTTTCTATATCTTTTTAACCTCAATATGAGAAATTGATGTCTGTGAAATTTAGGAACGGCACATTGAAATTGCTAGTTATATCAATTTGAAGTTGTAAAAGAATAATGTTTGAGATGTTGGTCAAATAATAGGGGTTGCCGCGAGCGCCGCGAGCAAACGCTTTGAACTTGCGCTTCTTGTTTATTTTCATTATATTCAAATAGAGTGCGATGGCGAATGTGTACATACAAGTATACCGTATATCTGCGTATCTTTAGTTTACATGAATAGTGGGTACCGAGCCGGAGTACTTGAGGCCGCAAAATTAAAAGCGCGCTCGATGGCAGCTGGGGGATTCTGAGGATCCTGCAGGAACATGTACGGGCGCACGGGTATGAGGACCAAGTAATACCAACTACGAACCGCACCAACCATTATAATGGAACACACATTGATACTTAACGCGACATCTTATACTGGCGACAATGGCAAATGCGAAATGAATCATTGCAGGCCGGAAATTTTAAACACGCATGTATTAATTTAAAGTTTCGCAAATTCCCTCGACAAACTGCTGCGAACGCTGCGATACATTATATGTAGTTATAAATTTCAATTCCACGTTCAAAAATGACACGGGCTAAATGTTAATGTAGCCGAAGCCATGGGGAATTGACAGGAACGAGAGTTTTTACTTAAAATTTGTTGTTCGTTTTTATTGATATAAAATAGCATAATGGAGGTGTAGGTACTCAATCTCGATGGAGTTGAGTGGAAGGATTCTGTCCTTTCAACCCGCAGCCCACTCGTTTGCTCCTGCCAATCCCGCTCTTGTTCATATTGGTCTAGTTACAAACACAGACAAAAAACGATCTGTTATGTCAGCGCGCCGATGATGACGATGACGCTGACACGTCGCATGACTATTTATTTACTATAAGATGAAATTCACTTCGCACTGTCGTTCGCTCGTTATTCGTTAACAAAACGGTTTTCAAAGGCGGCGAAACGCTGTCAGACCATGTTCAATGTGCTAACGTGCGCCAAGTTTACGCGAACTCAATAGGGCTGACGTTGCTGCTTGCTCTGCCCGTTTTAAGCTTTTAGAAAACATCACAACATGAAGAAAGAGTATGAAGACATTTAATGTTATCCAGGCATGCATCACGCCACCTATACATTTTGCCAAATATACTTTATTGTCTTTATTGGTTGTTTCCTCTTTCTGGGACCAGGGCTTGCCAAAATAGATGAAACACCCATTTAAAAAAAAAATAGTTTGTTCAGATAAAAATATTTTTAAAATAGTTTTATAAGCTATTTTAACTTTAAAAAGCTAGATATCTAAATATTAAAATAGTTCATTGAAATAAAATTAATTAATTTAAAATTGCGATTTTGGAATTTATGTAAGTGATACAAAATTAAATAGTGAAAATGGGGAACTGATTTACTGATTGGGATCATTTTGGCTAAAGGTTTGAGAAATAGCTAAAGTTAAAACTATTTCAATAAAAATTCTAGTTTCTATTTTAAATAGAAAATAGATTATTTCAATGATTTTCAACACATTAAAATGAAATTTTTAAATAGTAAATATCGGAACTATTTGAAATAAAATGGATATTTCAAAATTTCTATTTAAATGTATCTATTTTAGGGCTTCACAAGCTCTTGAAATTCAAGAAGTCTTGTCTTGAATTTTCGTCAAGATCAAGACAAGACTAGGTAGGAAAATATCAAAATCAATAATACAATACAAGACAAGATTAAGTTTTTAAGAAATTATACAAGACATATCTGGAAATTTCAAGGGATTTCGAGAAATTAAAGAAAATAAAAACAAAATCGCAAAACAAGAAACCCAAATTTTTTGCCTTGATATTTCGAGACAAGACGAGAAGTCCAATTCAAGACAAGAATTTTTGTGTCAAGAAACCCTAAATTCTATTTCAAATAGTTATTTAAACAGTGGCAAGCCCTGTCTGGGACAAACTAAGGCAGAAGGATCATTGCACCGCTTGCATTAGAACATCTTGTAAAAATTGTAGAAGTGTACATACATACTTAGTGCGACAACTTTTTCACCTTGTGTGTGGCATGTGGCATCCACTTTCTGGCTCCAACATCTCTAGTTTTTCAATTTAGACGCGTGTTGTGCACAAACACAGCCGCGAACGTTCCCCACCTCCTCAGCCATCAACATCAACCTCTCTCAGGCTGAGCATCTATCTGGCCCATCTAGTTTCTATGCAACCCCTTCCTTGCCTCTCTCTTTTCCTGCCTTGCCGCTTCCTGCGACTTCCCACATTCTGACTGTATCATAGATCTAATAAATCTCTCGCCATACACTCGCATTCCATGCAGCATACTGAAGAGTTGAAGTTTCAGCTGAGGCAGGCCAAGCAGCTAGACAAACAACAAGATTAACCGCCTCTTATAATAATAATAATAAAAACGGCAACGGCAAGCGGCAAGGTTGTTTGTCAGAATTGCCATTTCAGCTCCACGCCGTGCCGTGCTGTGCTACTTCTTAGATATTTAACACTAACTGCAGCTTTCCTATTTCGCCACATCACCAACGTTTGCCAACTCATCCTCTAACTCTATCTATCTCTGCACCAGCACCGGCACCGTATTGTCCTTGTCCTTCTTCACGTCTTCGCACGTCCGCACTTGAGATACTTCCACGTCAATATTAATATTTTCCGCTTGTGTTCTATGATTCTCTGTTTTTTCTGCGCGAAGAGATTAATTGTTAATTACATTTGCGTCAAAGAGGAGAACTTGGTCTGGTTTCGTAATGCGATGATTACATTCGGTTCTTTTGCAGAGGTTTCAGCTGGCTTCAATGAGAAACGGCTGCTCCACAAACTCTTGGACCACTACAATGTGTTGGAGCGTCCCGTGGCCAACGAATCGGATCCATTGCAACTCAGCTTTGGGTTAACGCTAATGCAGATTATCGATGTGGTAATGCTATTAGGAACTAATCAATATGCTGGCTAGAGTGCTGCCGGTCTCGTGTTAATGTCGTACGTGTTTCCATTTTACAGGACGAGAAAAATCAGTTGCTCATCACGAATATCTGGCTGAAGTTGGTGAGTTCTCCACCGTTTTTGTTCGCTTTTAATATTCAGAGTGCAGTTAGACATTTTGCGCCAATATGCTCCGGAAAAAAAGCAAACTCCATTTGGACCGAATTGGAACCGTTCCAATAGATGATATTGATACATATTTTTCCGCAAAGTTTTCGAGTAATTTCCAAAGGCATCTAGGCTAGGCTCACAATAAGTCATAAACTTTTCTTATTATTTTCGCCTTTCGACTTGGACTCGGACATTTTTTGTCAACATTTTAATCTTGTTTTGATACAAACAATTTCAAATAGGAAATGAGCAATTCTGTTTGATGCGATTTGTGATTCGGAACTGATACAAAAAATATATGCTCCATCATATAATGTTTAGGAATGGAACGATATGAACCTAAGATGGAACGCTTCTGAGTTTGGAGGAGTGAAAGATCTTCGCATTCCCCCGCATCGTCTGTGGAAACCGGATGTGCTCATGTACAACAGGTATGTGATATGTTTACCTAGTGGATAAGCTTTGACATGGAAATGTTTGGGTGTCTTGTTTGCACGCCGCAGCGCCGACGAAGGCTTCGACGGCACGTACCCCACAAACGTGGTAGTACGCAACAACGGTAGTTGCTTGTACGTTCCGCCGGGCATCTTTAAAAGTACATGCAAGATCGACATCACCTGGTTTCCATTCGACGATCAACGATGCGAGATGAAATTCGGCAGTTGGACTTACGACGGATTACAAGTAGGTTGCTCTTTGTGTTTGTGCATATTGCAAGCAAGTCTTCGAGCCGCAGCGAAATTAAACTTGCTAACTCTTTGCGGTCTAGCTGGATCTGCAGCTGCAGGACGACTCAGGCGGCGACATCAGCAGTTTCATCACGAACGGTGAATGGGACTTGCTCGGTAAGTCCTTCAATATTTAGCGAAATTGCTGTGACGTCGACTTTGAGTCGACTTGAATGAGTGCTGAGTTTGTTGGAAATTTGAAAATTAGTTACTTAGTTACTGCTGTTGCTGGGAGGTAGCCGGGAATTACAGAAATGAATTAGGTACTTTGTTTCGGAAGTTGGTGTATGTGTTCGAGAGGCGAAAGCGGATTTGAAAGTTTGCTATTATAAGATAAAACATCCGGCGCAGTGCGTTATGATGAGCCTAAATCTAAAATAAAAGTTGATGGCAGCGTAAATGTAAATGTTTGTTCCGAACAGGCGTGCCTGGGAAGCGGAACGAGATTTATTACAACTGCTGTCCGGAGCCGTACATCGACATCACGTTCGTCATTATCATCCGACGAAGGACGCTTTACTACTTCTTCAATCTGATCGTACCGTGCGTGCTGATTGCGTCGATGGCTGTGCTGGGCTTCACGCTGCCGCCCGACTCGGGCGAGAAGTTATCTCTGGGGGTTACTATTTTATTGTCACTTACGGTGTTCCTCAACATGGTGGCCGAAACGATGCCGGCCACCTCCGATGCGGTTCCTCTCCTAGGCACATATTTCAACTGCATCATGTTCATGGTGGCGTCTTCGGTGGTCTCGACAATTCTCATCCTGAATTATCACCACCGTAACGCCGACACGCACGAGATGTCGAATTGGGTAAGCAAACTTCAAACTTCATTCATTCACGTACTTATACTTAGGTATTCAACGAAAGTGAAATGCGCAATCCTATAATACATACGAAGTGAAAGAGAAAGCGACATGTTTACAAGTTCGCAATGTTTGCTTCGCTGATTGCAGGTAAAAGTTGTGTTCCTCTATTGGCTGCCCTGCATTTTGCGAATGAGTAGACCAGGCCAGAGCCCCTGCGATTACCCCAAGGGCTCCTCGATATCGACCGACCGAAAGCCGTACTTTCAAGACGTCGAGATGAAGGAGCGCTCGTCGAAGAGCCTGCTCGCTAACGTTCTGGACATTGACGATGATTTCAGGCACAACCATCATCGAGGGGCTGGCACTCCCACACCATTGCCAACTGCGGCGTTATTCAGAACTGTCTATAGGTGAGTTCAAGTCTTCGCGTCTGTTAATCGTAGTTCGCGTTGAAGATGGCAGATGGGGACCGCTTCAACTTGTATCTTGAATAAGTTTCTAAAATTAGTTTTATTCAAGTGGTCCTACATCATCGCTCGGGACTTTGAGCAGTCATTGCCAGAATCTGGCATTGTTTGGATAATAGTTACTTAACATATTCGTATTGTGTATTTCTCTATACAGGGTGTAACCTAATAGGTGTAGGACTTCCCTGGACAGCTTCCTCGAACCAATTTCTTAATAAAAACATGTTCCACCTTTCTTCATTTGGCTATGCGCGGTCATCAACTTTGGAAATCTTTTGAAAGTTTCTTATGTTCGCATACCCAAGTGAAGCAAGATAGAGGATTTTTGTTTAATTATTATCTAAAATGTCTAAAACGGTCTTGTAAATGTTACCACGTGTAGCATTTTCCACAATTTCTTGCCTGTACGCGTATTTCCTTGTTGTTAATTTCTATACTTTGATGACCGCGCATAGCCAAACGAAGAAAGATGGAACATTTTTTATTGTGAATATCTTCAGAAAATTGGTCCGAGGAAGGTCTCCTGGAGTAGTCCTACAGCTATTAGGTTGCACCCTGTATTTGATGGGAACGTAATTGTGAATCTGTAGGCAAAGCGAAGACAACGGTAACAGCGGGCGGCTGCACGAGTCGTTGGTGTCGAACCATGCCTGTCTCAGCGCCGATTACGAGCTGGCCCTCATTCTGAAGGAGATCCGCTACATCACGGATCAACTGCGGAAGGAGGACGACGCCTCCGACGTCACCCGAGATTGGAAGTTTGCGGCAATGGTGGTCGACAGACTGTGCCTTATTATATTCACTTTGTTCACGATCATCGCGACGCTAGCCGTGCTGTTCTCGGCGCCCCACATCATTGTCTCGTAGCGGCCCCGCATCACACACGTTTCGGTTCTTCCTAGTGTTATACTACTACATTTAATTACGATTTTAAAAGTAACTACTACAAATTGAATGACACACATAACGCCTATTAATTCGATGATGATGATGATGACGAAACGAGGCAATGCAGGAAACCAGACGTGAAACGAATGAGTCGTTCGGCGATTCTCAAACTGTCGATGATGCTGTTGAGTAAATGTTGATGCGGTTAGGGATTTTAATAAAGTAAGTAAAATAGCTGCCAATTTGACGAATCTAGTGAATATCCAAAGTCGTAATACTTAATTTTGTTGTGCCACAACCATTTTAACATGCGATATTTTGTCGCCCCCAAAACCCGTTCGATCGCGCTGTGCAACTTTCTGACATCTGCAGTGATCGAACTCACTCTGAAAAATGAAAATTTGAACGATATCCGATATCGACCCGGATCGTTCACGCCGAAAACATTCGTACATATTCGAAATAGATGCTTAACATCTATACACATACTTGCATACAAGAAAACAAGAAATATTTATGAACAAGTTTCATTCAATAGTTGGCAGTTTTATACAAACAGAATATGAACGAGGATGAAAAACAAATAAACGTTTTGTTTTTGTATAGTGTTCTTTAGGATATTAAAACACAATCATACTGTGATAAATCAAGTTAAATGTTGAGTTGAAAATGATGAAAAATAATGAGATAATTATTAAAACGACGACTTAAACTATACCTAACTAAAAAAAACGGATGAATGAAATTTGAAACGCACACACGAACGCTGCATAGAAGATCACATCTCATTCACCGTTAACGAGACTCATTGAAATTGCTATAAAATGTAGTATGTAGTTGAGTTGAAAGTATTGGTTAATTTCGTTGACAGCGGCGTTCGTTGGTGCATTTCGCGTTGGAGTAAAAAATGATTTCAATGTTGCGATTGTAAATCGCACACAAAACGTGCAATTACTGCAATTTCGTTTCGTTGAATTCAGCGTGGGAGCCAACACTGAATCGAACCACACACATCTCATATTAATTATTAGAAACCAATTGGGGCGGTCGGTGGTTCGATTTGTTCGGCTCGACATGCTGCGCGCATATTGTTAATTGCAGACACATTGTTAATGGCATTTTATATTAAAAACAACGTGTAGATCTATATTTTTCTCGTATTATTAGGGCTTGAAAAATCATCAAAAAAAACTACTAAACAACACTTTTATTCCGGATAAAATCAACTTACTAATTCGCAGTTTTAAATTTCGAACTTCCGAACGAATGATTAGGTATGCGCATAACGTAAAAGTTGTCGATCAATTTTTTTATCATACGAAATCTTGCATGCTGAGTAGTCTGTCGGTTTTCATACATTAACAAATTATACTTAACAAAACTTTTGTAAATAAAAAAAAATTATTGGTCTGACATACATTAATGGACTTCAAAAATTGATTAAAAATTTTTTTAGTTGCTAATTTTCACGTCGGCAAATAAAAATGCAATAAACATATTTCGGCGTATTGAGTTTTCTTATAAATAGACGTGTTAACTATTCCTTAATTAATTCGCATCAGGCAAATGCTAATATTATATTATAACTTTAATTCAAACTAATTAATGCAATTAAACTAATTAAATCATTATTATATGAATGCGATATCGATAATTGAGTGAAATAAATGAGGTTGTCATTGGTGTCATCTGTCGATGCACTAAAACGTTTTCATGAAAATTCGCCCCATGCCCGAAATCTAAACAACAAATAAACACATTTGTAAATAAGCATCTACTTCAAATTTATGCTAATCTACAAATGACAAGTTTATAGATAAACATCAAGCGAAATTTTGTTTTTCTTTGCTTCTTATCGATTGGTGTTGATTTGCTCTAAAAACATGTATTAAGAAACAAAGAAAAACAGAAACGACATTTAAAACAAAAACTAAAAAAAAAAGAGACAAATGATCTCTCATAATGGAAGTTGCTCAAAATACTCGTAATTAAAACATTTAAAACAAACCATGATAAAAATGTTAATTATTAAATGCCGAGATTAAAAACAATCGATGAAAACACGACCATACATGAACAAATTGACGCCGAATTCGAATGTTTTAGTTTAGTTAAAGTTATGATTAGTCCAGTTATAAAAGTGTCGATTGCAATAATTGAAGATTTTCTTAATTTTTTAAACAATGTTCTGTCACTGTCATATCGAGACAATATTTAAAGAAGCATATAGAAAGTTTGAAACAATTTAAATCTAACTGTGTTTTAATATTATGTAATTGATTAATATAAGTAATGCCAAATTCATTATAAATTAATTATAAAATGATTTGTTTTAGTTTGTATCCTACTCATTGTTGGCATTGCATATGTTGAAAAATTGCTATCAATTGTTTATGTTTACTTGAATAGTTTATCAAAATTCAAATTTTATTGAATGACTGTGCTTTGAACGAGTCCTATCAAAGCAATATGTAAATATCTAAACGAAATAAAACCAAAACCAACAACCAACTCCTTTTACAAATCGTATATTATTTAAGATTTTAGGAGGGCGCTTGAGATACTCTGAGAGTTTGAGGCTTGTTTGAGAACAATTGAACAAATGATAATATAAGTATGGCATTTGCATTAACGATAAATTAAACTGATTTAATTAGAACATAATTAATTAAACATAAAAGTAATAAACAAGTAATTAATTGAAACAAATGAAGATAACTCAGAATTGTACTTTTCTCCGAGAAAATCGAGAAACGAATACGTCAAAGTACATAATAATTGAGGAAATTACCAAATAATGATAATGAAGTAAATGAAAACGAACGGATCGACACCGCAGTCGCAGTCATCTATCTCTCTTAATAAACACGATTTGATGAATCCTGAAGTAGGACTAATCGAATCTTAAAGTGACTGTAAATAAATAAAAATAAAATGGCAAACATTTATTGAACTGAACATTGAAACTTTTTTATTTTAATTGTAAGAGAAAAGCAATTAAAGCGAAAACGCCGCGAAATTAAACAACATGATAATGAAGATTGATAATTTTTACATCAGCTTACGAGGAAAGTTGAAACTCAAGAAGACACTCGCATTTCGGCTGAATTTACTCACCTCGTTAATGCCGATCTGCGACCGTCTTCTACCTTTCTTATTAATTAATATCTAATCTAATGATGAACGATAAAGATTTTCAATGATTAATTGATTACCTAATGAACAATGAAAAATTGATCTAAAGTGAGAACTTTAAAATTAAAACAAAATACACTCTTGACGATGTGTTTAAACAACATGGCACACATTACACATTTTGTGAACAAAAAATTGGCCAAAATTCACACATTTTGGCGCACACTCAACACCCAAAGAAAACTACATGCGTAATTAATACAAATTACAAATCTATTTCTATGATATTCATATTATAATAATAAGAAATAATAATAATAAATAAAAATCTCGCATTCCATTATTATATAAATATATAAAATTGAAAATGATAAATGATAAAAGTCTCCCAGCCCCCTCAAGAATTAATTAATAATAATGAAGAAGGAAACAAACATGAAACACGATTAATGCATCAATTTCTATCTATGAGATGGTCGAACAAAAAGCTCAAGGAAACGTTCTGTAAAAACGCACACAAGTAACTATACTTACTCTCAAATTCAAAATGTTTAAATCAAGCGAAACTATTACAGAAACAATACGAAACTTTAATACTGCAAAAGCAAAAGTAACGACAATCCATTATGGTCGCCATAAACTTTGCTACCGTGACGAGTTCATCAGAGATGAAACATTAACGGTTTTGATGAACTTGTCATTTTAGTTCAGCAAAATTAAAACAACTTTGTACTTCAAATCCCACTTTAAGTCCTCATGAAAATTAAGATATTTCTCATTTCCTTGTATTTAAATAAAAGTTAATAGTGACAGAGAGAAATTTCTTAAAATTTCCAGGACATTTTAAAGTTTCTCAAATAAAAGTAAAGAGCCATGAATATCAAGTTAATGCTCATAAAATAAATAAAAGAACAAAAAAAATGAAAATACAAATGATTGAATAAACAAGTCTAATAAAAACATTAAAAACTAAAAAAATAAGCGACAGCTTTGTTTTCTACTGAAAAAAAAATTGTTGTAATATCGTGTCACAATGGATTGTACTTTGTTAAATGAATTATATAAATTAAACAATAATAAGACGTGTAAAAATTGCTATATTTTCGATAATGTTTAATTAGCAGAGCAAGCGCTGCAATTTGAAACTTTTTTACTTCGATTATTTGATTTCTTTTTCTTTCGGTTAATTTTGTTAGCATTGTTGATTATCCACTTAGTGCTTTCTTCGTATTCTCGTGCGCTGTTTTTTGTTATGCTTCTTTTGATGTTTTATTTATCACGTCTGGGCCCATGGACGTTAACTTAATGAACCGCAATTTAGCAACAACAAAACTGCCGAAACTGCTGTCGACGCCAACAATGCGCCATCATCAACGCGAGTGGGCCAGGAAGAAAGGGGAAGAAAATTAGCTGAACGGTTACTTTTGTTGCGGCGGCGACAGTGAAGATGAAAGTGGGAAAGTGCGAAACTAGGCCAACCAGCAGATAATGCACCCAACATACCACATTTAAATACAAATAGAATTACAGCGAGGATAAAAGGCGAATAGAAGGAAGAAGAAATGTGTGGAAATGCAATCATCGATTTTGGATTAGTCATGCTTACTTAAATTTTCAGAGGAGTTCCCAGAAACATTAAAGTCTAAAATTATCCTTGAAATTGTCCTCCCATGAAAATTGGTGACCCACTTATTAAAAAGTCTAAATCCTCCCCTGAAACGTGCATATCTTTTCCTAAGGACGACGCTTGCGCCTAAGATTCAGACAAAAATCGATATCCTTACAAACTTAAAGAGACACATACATTTCGTCCATGGCGAAAGGGTTTTATCATTGGCCGGCATTAAAAGTCGTCCTGATTCTGCGCTTTTACCACGCGCGCCATCTACAGGTGCTTTCTACAAACACAGTCCCGAAAGGGGGTGGTGTCGCCGCCGCCAGGATAATCGTGCACACCCGACAAGAACAACCGACATCGTCCTTGTCTCGTCCTCGCCGTCGATCCTTACTCGTATCCTGTCGGTCGGGCGCGCGGCACGCTGTCGTCCTGTCGCTGACTAGTTCGCGCTCCGCACGTTCGGTGCTCCTCCAGCTTTCCAGTATGGCAAAGAGGGTGTGTGTGCACTCCTGGTTGTGTACGCGGCGGTAAACCCGAACGGACATGGTGCTGGCGGTGCTCGTCGTCCATAATGTTACTTCTCCGTCGGTGCTTGTGCGAACGCAGCAGTGAATCCGACCAAAGTGCGTCCACGACTCGGCGAGCGGCAGGATCGACTCGTTTTCCCTGCGGTTTGCCATCATCATCAAGCGCCCTCCTCGTCCTCGCACCAGTCGCATCCGTTACATCCGTATCGCAATCGCAATCGCAACGAGTCATGGACTTGTCTTTTCGTCGGCCGTCGCGCTGTGCGGTTCTTGTGCGCCGATCGGCGACTAATTCAATTCGATGATCGTCGCGGTGTCAAGTACCTAAAGGACGACGAAGCTTTTCGCAATGGGGAAGTTGTTATCGTTCACGAATCTGCTCACGGTGATCGTGCTGACTGCTCTCATTTTTGGTGGTGAGTCATACGTTTTTTTCTGACAATTTTTTTTAAGTAAAGTTTAAAAATCCAGTGTTGGTCGTGACACAAGTTAGTCTGAGAATGCACCGGCACACCCACTGCCATGCTGAAAGACATGTAAACATAGCCCCTCCCCTCTGACCGATACGAAACAAAGACCATTCGCAGCATCCGCATTTTCAATAACAAAAACAACAAAAAATTGGATTACCCTACTCCTACTTTACAGCAGATTTTCATTTCATTTACAGTGACTGATTTCAATAAAATTTCTCCATGTGTGAACTATCTTTGTCTTTTTATACGTTGGCCATTGGGATGGTGGACATTGATGAAATTGAAATCCTTGAAAATTGATGGCATTCTCCGAATATGTTACACTCACTTTATTTTTATTATTTTTACTTTCAACATAGCTAACACACTAATTTAGAATTTAGGTCACCTAATAAATTTGCTTTTTCTAATAAAATCATGCAAAAACTCTCCAAGTGCAATAAATTTCCTCTTCTTTTGAATATTAAACTTTTGGTTCTTGGTTTTTAAATTAGTTCGTTAGTTTTAAAACTATTTTCTTAGTAAATTCTGGTAAATTCATTCTCTTTGATGTTTCAAAATTGGAAATTCCAAACGGATGTTTTGTTTTACCTTTTTTTCTCCTTCTTTATATGTATACGTGTTCTAAGAGCTTCAATGAAACTTTAAACCCAGATCAAAGCGACATAAAAAGAAAGAAAAAATGTTGAAATATTTTGCAGGCAAATGCTCAGAAGATGAAGAACGTCTCGTTCGCGATCTCTTTCGAGGCTATAATAAGCTGATTCGGCCTGTCCAGAATATGACTGAGAAAGTTGACGTACGGTTTGGACTTGCCTTCGTACAACTGATCAACGTGAATGAGAAAAATCAAATTATGAAGTCCAACGTGTGGCTCCGTTTGGTATGGAACGATTATCAATTGCAGTGGGACGAAGCCGATTACGGAGGCATCGCAGTGCTACGATTGCCACCTGACAAAGTGTGGAAGCCTGACATTGTACTTTTTAACAAGTAAGTTTCGTTTAATGAAGTCCCTTGACAACTAGTCCATTATCCTTGTTCCTATATTGGCATGGTTTGCAGTGCTGATGGCAATTACGAAGTGCGTTACAAATCAAACGTCCTCATCTACCCAAACGGCGAAGTCCTCTGGGTACCGCCAGCGATCTACCAAAGCTCGTGCACCATTGACGTCACCTATTTCCCCTTCGATCAACAAACGTGCATCATGAAGTTCGGTTCGTGGACGTTCAACGGCGATCAGGTATCGCTGGCATTGTACAACAACAAGAACTTCGTCGACTTGTCCGATTACTGGAAGTCGGGCACGTGGGACATCATCGAAGTGCCAGCGTACTTGAACATCTACGAAGGCAACCATCCCACCGAGACGGACATCACGTTTTATATTATCATCCGGCGCAAGACACTGTTCTACACGGTCAATTTAATCTTGCCGACGGTTTTGATCTCGTTCCTCTGCGTGCTCGTATTTTATCTGCCTGCTGAAGCGGGCGAGAAAGTGACGCTCGGTATTAGTATCTTGCTCTCACTGGTCGTGTTCCTGCTGCTCGTCTCGAAAATCCTGCCGCCTACCTCGTTGGTGTTGCCACTGATCGCCAAATATCTCCTCTTCACGTTCATCATGAACACCGTTAGTATTCTAGTCACAGTCGTCATCATCAATTGGAATTTCAGGGGGCCCAGAACACACAGGTATAGCAATCCGGCAAAGAATTGGATGGTTTGTAGCTGTTTGATGATTTTTTGCAGAATGCCTTCCTGGATTAGGACGGTGTTCCTCAACTATCTTCCAGCGATGTTGCTCATGAAGCGACCTAGGAAAACGCGTCTCCGTTGGATGATGGAAATGCCTGGAATGGGCGTGCCGCCACATCCTTACGGATCGCCGACAGATATGCCCAAACATATAAGGTAATCTTATTCAAAGTTTCGATTTTAGATATGCATGTATTTTGTCCGTTTGTCATTTATAACGCTTGGTGCGTCTAGTGGCTTGGTGAAGGCGCCGGGCATACCAATTAAAAGAGAACAATTTCAGTTCAAAAACAGTTTTATCTTAGCCATGTCATTAAAACAACAATTAATATATTGTCTTGGTTTCTCAATAACGAATATGTATAATTTTTAGAGTATAAAAAAATTAAAATTAGTATGTGATGAGGAAAATGATTGTCCACTCCAAATGTGAAGAATATATTGACATTAATTTTCCTCTACACATACCAGTGACTCCAAAAACCACATTCTGAACGTCTTCTACGTGTTTATTAATTAAAATTACTATTTGTGTGAAGGCGCCGGGAGAAACCTATCTTTGTGATCCAAAATAATGCAAAAATAAGAAATATTTTTTGGCAAAAAAGTTTTTTTCTTAACATTCGTGTAAAATTTCAACCAAATCGATAAATAAATAATATGGTTTTTCGACGACCATGCCTGAATATTTACATTCGTAGACACAATACAATCAATTAATGAAGGTCATTCGTCACCAGTAGGAGAATATTCCATTATCTACGGTAAACTGATATAGAATACACAGCCAACTATGATGCAAATAAACTTTCGAATGCAATATATGTAGCGCCCTCGTTTAACAGGAATCAAAACGTTTATTGCTATTGGATTCTAACATATGATTCTAACCTTTCGAGATTTGATGTTTCAAATTTAAATCAGTTAACCAACCAATATGCGATGAATTGTGTCTGCAAATGAAAATATTCAGGCATGGTCGTAGAAAAAGTATAGTCTTCAATTCGTTAAGAATGGGGATTCCTCACTCATTGAACCGCCTCACTCGCCTTCGGCTCGTGAGTCCAATTTCTACTCTTTCGGAATCCTCCCCATTCGTAACTCATTGAAGAATATACTATTATGACATTACAAAAATTCTTTCAAGTATGTGAAGGCGCCGGGCACTTTTAGCTTTTATGACACCAAAAAACGCAAAAATTCAAAATTTTTAATACCCATTTTTAATCATCTTAATAAGGACATTTTGGTAAAAAAGAATTTCAAAATTTTGTCTATTTGCAAATTAATTACTTTTAGAGTTTTAGAATATTCTAAGTATGTGAACGCGCCAGGCGTCACTTGGTATTTCGGTAAATTTGTACTATCTGTACTATTTAAAAAAATGGTATTTTTTGTAATAGTGATTTTATACCATTTTTATACAAAGTTGAGATTTTTGTCAAATTTGAAGCAAATCGATAAATAATTAATTTGATTTTTAACATTTTATAATTGTTTGAAGTGAGCTATTAGTGTTTGAGAGGCAACAAAATCCAAAAAATATATTTTTTAAATTTATTATTTGTTTGGTAAAGGGTATTACTATAGAGATTTTTTCAAAATTATAGACAAATCGATATTTTGGAAATGTTTACCAGATTTCATATGACTCGATAAATAATGAATTTGTGAAGGGGCGGGGAATTACTTTTAAGATACATTTTTAGGATACAAAAAAGGCATAAATTATACATTTTAAAAATCCAAATTTATTTGTCTTGGTTATGGTTATGGTTATGGTAAAGATATTTTTCCAAATTGCCGAGAAACTGATAAATAATAATAATAATTACTTTAAACATTTTTGAACAACTTATTTAAAATGATTTCCAAAATTTTGTTGAGCCTTCATCCCTTCATCAACTTTACTTTTTATGTACTTTATGTTAGTTATGAATATGTATATGTATACAAAATAATATTGAAATTTAATGTAAATCTGCAGTTCCATCGAATCCCAAAGCAAAGTGGAAGTGATGGAGTTGTCCGACCTCCATCATCCAAATTGTAAAATAAATAGAAAACTCAACTCGGACATTGGTGTTGGTGTTGGTCCGGATAGTTGCCGACGTGAGAGCGAATCGTCCGACTCGATACTGTTATCGCCGGAAGCTTCCAAAGCGACCGAAGCGGTCGAATTCATCGCCGAACATTTACGCAACGAAGATCTTTATATACAAGTAATTACCCCGCAACAACTATTAACGCGCAATTCCTTGATTTCAATGCGTCTTTGAATTGTTACAGACTCGTGAAGACTGGAAATACGTCGCGATGGTGATCGACAGACTCCAGCTGTACATGTTCTTCATCGTGACGACTGCCGGCACCGTCGGCATCCTCATGGACGCGCCACACATCTTCGAATATGTGGATCAGGATCGTATTATTGAAATCTATCGTGGTAAATAAAAAAACTCACAGAAGGAAGCAACGACTCGAAGCGAACTGAAGCCTTTTACCATCCATTCCATAATCGATACACTCGTAATTGTCGATTTGCAAATTAAAACACAATTTAATAATAATAATAAAAGAAATAAAAACAATTATCTAAAAGTCGAAATAAAATAATCACATGCGCTTCCAATGCGAAACCGCAACAAAATATGAACTTTAATTAAGTGGCGATTATGCAATGAAAACAAAACGCACGAGAAATCTATACGTGATTCTGAATCATCATTCATTCAATAAACTTCTTCAATTGAATCTAATAATAAATATTAATATTAAATTATATATTGAGTAAATAATGAAAGTGGCCAAATGGATCAACCGATCAACTTGATAGAAATGTGAATATGGAACTGGAATTTGCACAAATACGACGACGGCTGGAGGATGCAAACTAATTAGTTGAGAAACTATTGAAATAATCAATCAAATGCCAATGCCAAAATATTCTATATTACATTTAATATTAACTTAACGATAAAGTTAATTATTGAAATAATAAAATGCGATCAATAAACTACGTCGACGACAACCAACTTAAATCCAAGCAAAACTATATGAATGGACTTGTACAACTAAAATATCTATGAATAACGTTAAACAAATGTATAATTCAAAGTTATTTATTTCTTCGTTTTCTTCGTGGATGATTGTTATTTCTTTCTGAAATTTCAACTTTCTTCCACTCTTAACTTAATTAATACATTGCCGAGTGACAATCGTCCCAATCAATACTTAAACAATAAAAAGCGCAGCAACAAAACATCAACATTACAATTTTATGAGTTTAGTTTGTAAACGTAAATAGTTCATTTGGAATAATTTCAAGTTATAAAATTAGAGACAGTTAAAAAGTAAATACTCTATTACTAACACAAGAAATAATAATAATAAAATAAAACAGTTGTTAAAACACGATTATACACACGCTGTTTAAATAACGTATTGTTATGTAATGAATAATGAAGATTATTATTATGATGAATAAAATAATTTAGGAAGCAAATGAGTCAAGTAGAAATTAAGCTCAAGACAAAAATAAAGAAGTATATTACGAGTACACTATTTGTGCGCATTGGCATTGTTTGCAAGAGTGGCATTTTCAGTAATGTAAGAGTAACTCATTCGAATTATACGAATACGAAGTAAGTCACAACGTGAATGGTGTAAGGGTAATTTTTAACTTTCCGTTCTTTCCAACTTGTCCTCTTGCAAACAATGTGATGCCAATGAAAAAGAATAAACACTGTCATATGTTTAGATTAGAAAACTAACGAAAAATGCAAATGCAAATATATAGATCGGAAGATGATATGGAAAAAACCAATAAATTTAAACAAAAATGGGCAGTGTTATACTGTAACTTTGTAAACGTTTGTAAATTTTCTCATGTAATTGTCTAAACATTGTTAAAACAAATCGAACGCATAACTTATAAATACCTACTATTAACAACATTAAAATTAAATGGAAAATCAGTAGAACAAAAATGTAACGACGCCGACAAAACGAAATAGTTTATGAAGAATATAAAATAAAATATTAACAAAAGTAGAACGCGCTGTAATTTAGCAACAAATGTGTATTGTATCAACATTTACAGGCATATAGTGACACCAACTTACACTTTGTACATATATTAATATGATTAAAATCGTATCCGAAATTGAAAATTCAATGGAATAATAAGCAAGAAACAAATAACTAATGAATTATTTGTATTTGTATGATGAATTGATTAAGACCTCTTAGAGTAAATTATGTAATTACGACTTAGAAATATTTATAAATAACGCAATATACTTAAACGTACGAGTATATACGAATACCTAATAAAGCTAAACGTTGCATGATTAAGAAAACAAACAACTAAATCTTGGAAACTTGAAATTTGGGTCAATATGCAAAGGATGTCAACCAACTGCAAGGACACATTATAAAATCACCGCAGGAAATTATCTATAGCTACCAAAAACATCAGGAATTGATATTTGGTTAAAAACAATAAGTAATTGAGTTTTTAATTTTGTTTATATTAAAACAGGAAAAAGTAGCAAATTTTAAACCAAATAGTCTTCCAAGTGCACAAAATGTCTTCTTTACTTCTATTTTCTGTTAGTTTAAATTGTCCCATTGATTTGTTGATTATTTTAACACAAGATATAAATGAATAAAATGAAATAAATAAATAAATGTAATTAATGAGACAAATACTAAAAATACGCATGTGAAGGTGTGGTTAAAATAATAAAAGACAAAAATATAATATTGTTGTTAAATATATCTATTAAAAATTAAAAAATTAGTTATAAATAATAATCTGAATGCGGAATAAAGAAGTCATCTTTCTTATGCGACTACCTTTAAAAGACAATGGTTATGACGATGAAATACGGAATGCAGTCAAATGCAAATGAACATGAATTACAATACCATAGAAAAATACAACAGGAAAATGAAGATATTCGGTACCGTATAGCACTGCCTAAAACGTGTTTCAGCACGTAATCGCTTGGAACACTTATTGACTATTAAATACAATAATCATTTATCTGTTAAAATGTTAATGTACCAGACAAATGCATTTACAATAAAATATCGCAGAATATTTACTTGTCGTTTATTTCATTTGTTTAATCCTCTATTTTATCCATATCAATTATCAACATTTAAAAAAATATATGATTCAATATTGAGAAATCCAGATTTAAACCATCTAGATAAAGTTTAAAATTTTTCTGAAACTGAAATTTTAAAATCATTGCAATTGTGTGTGATTTTGCAATCGAAAAATCAAAATAAAAGCGCATTTGAATTGAAGCATATTGAATGACGGGCTTTCTGTTTTGTCGATTTAACGTCGAAATTCGAGCAAAATTGGACATTTTCTAACAGGATCACATGAGTTGAGAGTGGTAGTTGACGCCAAAAATTAATTTAACCCGTTTTCATGACATTTCTCGACTTTTGTATTAGGATCGCAGAACGGGCGTCCGAATACAAACTTATTCCGATTGAACAGTTGAGTAACCTGTGGATTGAACTTCTTTTAAGATGCTTTTCGGTTGCTAATTAATTCGGTATGACTGTATAAAAAGTCAATCAACTTGATATAAGGTTAGGGTTCGGGAGATCAATTATTTACTTTATTAATTTCCCTATGTAAATCGCTATTGGACGCCTTCACCAAATCGATTTTTAGCCGTTATAAAAGTTTTAAATTTCGAAAAGTCATCTAGTAATAAAATGCTGAACTTGCACCAGATTAGGGGCAACAACAAAGTTACTAGGTGTAGCTGTCGCCTGTCACAACATCAACAACTTCGTCATTCTCGGTTCACAAATGTAGCTCGTTCGTTTCTGTGTCCGTTATTTGTTTTCATTTTCAGTTTACCCTTTATTTTCCTTTCGTTCGAGTTTTGCTTGTTTGCAGAAGGCCATGTAAAATGGCACTACGATCAAGTATACTGATAGTTGAATTCTGAAAATGGGTAAGTAGACTTTAGCCCCAATGATTCTGATTCATTCAAAAAACCAACATAACATAATCCAAAGCAACTATCATTATAGTTATCATGATTCATGACTTAACTGATAACACGTGTTGATTTCAGATGATTGCGTTGGTAATAGACAAGAAAGCAAAAACGTTAAAATGGGTGCAAGCAGCAATCCAGACTCGGCAAAATTCGCAGCACTCCAAGACCGCAAGAAGCAAATTGAAGAGAGACTCGAGAAACATCACAAAGAACTACGGAAAATATGTCTGGATGAAGCGGAATTAACTGGTTCGTTACCAGCTGAATATCCTTTTGAGCAAGGCGAAGTTGCCCCAACATTTAGACGACGTATAGGTACTACATATCAGTTGAACCAAAACCTTTTAAACAACCTAAACAATGAGGAAGAAATGTCGGTATTGGAAATGGAGATGCACATGTTGGCGAAGATGGCACAAGCAGCACTAGGCTTAGCCAATGAAAACCCGTCAAATAAAGCAGCACGCAAAGCACATATGGTTAATTACGAGCAACATGTGCAGAGACACAAGGCACTTGAGAATAAACTGCATGACTTGAAGATATCGAATTTATCACATCAACAAAAACACAAGAAGAAACCGCGGCCGGAACATGAAGACTCAGTCTCAATGAATGTTAACATGTCAACAGGAACAGATCCTTTTGGCAATGGCAAACCATTCAGGCATAGCCTACGTTCATTGCAATACCAAAGCACTCAAAGTACACAGAATTGCGTTAAGCGACCACAATCACAAAGATATTATGTACCTGACCCTGCTGATGCTCAACCGTATCGGCAAGAGCCGACTTTCTACAAGTTAAGTCTGGATGGTTACAAGCAATATGAAGAACAGCAAGAAACGTTGAGCGTTGCTGTATCAGAAGGTCTCTTCCGTTCGTATCCAAACCAGGCGAACATCAGCCGCACTTTGCCGCACGCATCACGGCGATCTCCACAATCACACACTCAATACGCGCAATCTCAGCTAATCAACGACAAGTATCAAGCGTACACACACTTAAGACTTTCTAGTCCTGGGACGAGCACAGGCACAAACACAAGCAAATATTATCCTGTCGCTGTCACAATGCAAGGACACGGACAGCGCCAGTACTATATGGACGCGCGTGCTTCCAACCCGCTGCAATTGCAGCCGCATCAACAATACGAACAGAATGTGATGTCGAGTGGGTGCGGGTCTGGTCTCGGCGGGTATTGGAAACAGTCCGAAAACGGCGAGTTCTGGTGCAATGCAAGCAACGAGTCTATGAAGGATAAACGCTTCGGAAGTTTAGACCGACGAAAAAATAAACGTCTACAGAAAAAGAATGTGGATCCCAAATCGGCGACGTTGATCCCTTCAATGCCTTCCTATCAGGAAGCTACAAGGACACTGCCTAAGTCGCAGGCGATTGCAGTGCGGCGGCACGAAAATCGGCAACTCGTCAGGACGCAATCACTCGGAAGTGTTGGTGTGAACCAAGTTGATTCGACTTGTCAAAGCGACGATTCTTCTTGCGGGAGTGAAAACATTAACATAAACTGCAATGAGAGCCTGTTGCGGAAAGCTATCAATAAGCAGAAAGATAAGGAATGGTATGAGACATCTTTGGACGCATATGTTCCTCGGGCGCCCTCGACTGTGCCATCTATTGCACCCGAAGATAAATATGATTATGCGAATGCTAACCCGCGAACGCCTACTACACCACATCATGCACATTCGCATTCACAATCGCAGTTTCAACTGCCCTCGCCGCAATCGCAACCCACCACGCCGAAGGAAATTCCAGCCGAGTCGAAGCCGTCCCCGCGTGCGCTGGAAACTAATCTTGAGATTTTTAATAATAATGTACCAAAAAATTGCACTGTTGTGCAGCAAGCACAATGGAAACCGTACCATGAAGAGACGAAACCGTTTGAAATGTCTGACTTCTACAAATATTCGACTAAGTATAAGAAAAAGCCTGATGATGGACAGCCTTCGCCGTCACAGGTTCCGGTTCAGGTGAATCGGCCCCAATCTGTTGGGTTTAGAAACCTGCCTACTACTTTGCAACAACAACAACAGTATGTATCAATTTCTGTAAAATTATGCAAGGATTTCACGTAATTTTTGAAACAAATGAATCAAAAATTGAATAATTATAGTACTTAACATTATAGTACTAAATAAGTCTCTTTAAATAAATTTTACATTAATTTTACAAAATTCATGTTTGAAAGAAGTTAAAGTCGGTTTTTGAAGTTTTGTGAAACTTTTTTTATCGTTATTATTCAGCTTATTCAAATGTTAATTCATTTTTCTCATGGTTGGCCATATTTACAAAACTTTTAAAAATCCATTGCCTATTTTTCCTATTTTCAATTGTGAATCATTGAATTTTAATCGAAGAAGAAATGCGAGCACCAACAATAAAATCGTATGCATGCTGACAATACTTCTCAAACCCTTTACCGATCCCTTACGATTATACTACCCGGCAATAGATGTCGTGATGATTCAAACTTATATATTTAATGAAAAAATATTGACTAGAAGTTGAAAAAGTACAAATAATTAAAAAAAATTTATTTAGTTCTTACAGTTATTAAGTTTTGTATTTTTTTAGTGCTTTTAACATTTACCGCCGTTTACAATTTCAAATCTCCAGTTAATTTGAACTAGCGCCATCTAGTTTTCCAGTTTTTTTGGATGAGCTATTTCTTCCGTGCAGTCGCAATTCTTCTTCGATTTAAATTCGATGCTTAAAATGAATAGCATCCTGGGTGGCTGTGACTGCAATCTTAATGTGAAGAACAAGAAAGAATATGTATATTAATTAGCATTTAATGAATTTCCAACGTCATTAAAGTATTTTCTTTTCTACATTAAAATTTCAGTCACAGCCACCTAAGATGTCCATCATTTAATAGAAAATTTAATATTAATCTGTGTTTGTTCTATAATTTTTGTTTACATGAAGAAATAGCAATCGCAATTCAGATGTGAGTAACATATCAAGTCGAAGCCATGACAGCAGTCAATTATCGCCGCAAGTGGCTGAAACATTTTCGGCAGAGATGAATGCGTGGTATCAGAAACATGAGCCTCAATCAGACAATAATAATGCAACACTAGTTTAAGCTTTAAGTTATAACAAGCGTTTATTGAAATTTGTTGTTAAGTGGCAACCGACTACATAAGAATAAATTTCAATGAACACTCGTTACGAATATATTGCACATATGTATTAATTTAATTTTTTAAGTTATAAAATAATATGAACAAAGACATTAATTGTAAACTTTAGATGGAGCAAGTCATCTTATGTGTATGATTTAATTGAATATTAAATATGTAATTTTTTAAATACTTTATCTTATAGATTTTTATAAATGAAAAATGAAAATAAAATTTTACGAGACTGAATTAGTTTTATTTTAATAAAAACATTCTTCCATTTTATTTCGGCTTTAATTAACCAAATTTGTAATGTAAAATGATTCTGTGTTGGTAGATATTTATGAATTTTGATTACATGTTCCAAAAAATTAATTGTTAAAAACAAACACCCTTTTCAAAGTTTCAATGCTGCGGCAAGGCTGTGACGTCACAGACTTAGCCTCGTCCAACTTCGTGTAAACAGGTGCTTTCCTGAGGTGCTTTCCCGGCTCATATTTCGAGCCATTTAGTACTCCAGCACGCCGAGCGCATATTCCTGGCTTCGGTTTTAGTTGGGCTTGTCGGGCTCAGTCGCGCTATGCTTGTTGCTGTACTGCGCGCTACGAGTTGTTCCTGGCTACGCACTTGCCGTCGATTGGGCGCCGAGCGCTGGGCTCGAAAATATCAGCCG
>JARJDT010005173.1:0-36799 GCA_030264655.1 Leptusa sp. GC000079
AATCGCGTATCTTTTGCAGTTTCAAAGATAGCCGAAATTGGAAAATTCACAATTTTTCGTATTTCCGGAAAACCAAACAAACAACCGGAACTTGGCAAGGGCCACTAGAAAGTACACCAAATTTCCTATCTTTTGGCGATAAATATGGTATCTGGACTTACTTAAAAGTTACAAAGCTTTGAAAAAAATGGGCAAAGAAAATAAGACAGTCTGTAGATGTTGATAGTGACGAAGGCAAAAACTTCATAAATACACCGCAGGAACTAATTAACAACTAACCTCACCAACGATATGTTGCCAGAGAAATCGAAATATTGGTTTTTAATATGGTAGTTGTCGAAAAAGTAGGTGTAGTCTGCAGCACGTTTGGAATGGGGCTTCCAAACACGTTGGAATCTACCCCATTCCATAACTTGTTACTGAATATGCTAATCTTAGTCCTTATGCCAAGTGATTTTAGAGAAATGGTGGTAAGTGAAAGTGAGGTATTGAATTAATTAATTGTATAGATGACGATAAATGCATGCTAGTTGACTTGATCAATAAGAACGAAGAGTAAAACAAAAATCAAATCACTGAAAGTATGATTTCGACACCTCTGTCGTACTTGTTTCAATATGCAGCTACTTGTAACCGTCGACACAGAGTACAAACGACGTTCAAGTGGTTTTATCTCCGCCGACACCACGTTTTCGGTGGGTGTGCGAGTGACAGATTTCCCCAAATATCTATATCTATTACGTCTCTCTATCGGTACCTTTACAGTCTGTAGATATATCGAATGAACGAGCGAGCGGCACTCGACGTCGCCAAATTCTAAACGAACAGAACGAATGAGTGCATATAACCGAACGCTTTCGCCAAATTGAATCTATTCCGATTGATTGACGGCCCGCCTCGCGCCATCGCCTCTTACTCTTCTTTGCGCGCTCTGAATGAAATCCTTGTTATCACTTCCATCACTTAAAACTGAACGAACCGAACCGCTCAATAGGAACGCTTTGTTTCTTTCATTGTTTGAAACAAATCATATGCCAGGCCCGGACCAAGAACGCATCTCAAATAAAACAATTGACATAACTTGAAATTATTGAAGTAATAGCAAGGGAAAGTTCCCAAACAATAAAGAGATGAATGGATCATGAAATATAAGAAACTGAAGCTCGTAAAACGAACGCTATCAGAAGTTTCATACACGCAACGCACGTCAAACAGGCAAAAACAGCAAACACTCTTGGAATCTATTCGCCCAAAGTTTACGTGACGCATGCAGCGAGCCTTCCATTTTACTTTTCTCATACTTAAGTTTTTTATTTTTATTTTTTGTTCGTTTATTATTTCTTGCATATCATTAAGGCACATGCTATGGAGAGCACCACATACAAAAGTACTTGACTGCGAGAACAACAAGTACTCGTGATTCGTGAACGTTATGCATGGCAAAAGGGTATGTGAAGCAAACCGAGTTTATATTCCATTGAATTCAAGCCACTTCACAACTACTATACATGCGTATCATAGACTAAGCACAGCAAAACAGCACATGTATGAAAATATAGTACGTATACAGCAGGCATTCATAAACTACATCTTAACGATGACCAATTACATCCTGAAGTCCTGAGTCCTGCGGTGTTCGTACTTCCTCTGCACTCGACCATTCAGTATGTCCTTGGAGGTTGCTGCTTGTTGTTTCAGTGGTATACACGTCAAAGTGGGGGTAAAAGAAAGTTAATAGCTCGCTTATGGACATAAAAAAGTCATACACCTATATGAAGAACCCTATCCTGTTTCCCATAGGGGAACATGTAAGGCTGGCTGAGCGAGACCGCAAATAATAATAGCTAATAACAGGGTGGCCCTCCTTAGGACGACAAGAAGCAACAAACATAACACAAGCGAACGAAAAATGTAATATAACTCATCGTAAAACGTAATTTATTATCGCGCGAGGATTTTATCATTTAATTTAATCTATCACAACCGCACATAACATTGCTCACAAGAAAATATTCAACTAATACTTGGTTAACTTGGTGGACAACGAATTGACTTTCATTTCCATACAAACTGCAAAGTTGCAAAGTAGCGAAGTTAAGAAAGCAACACTGTTATGTTATGAATCCGTCCCTGTGAGGTGGATTGATGAGATGAACTCCATGAAATGCAGCGTACTTGGTAATATGTGGATTAATGTGTAAAAGCAGGTGCATGCATCAGGCTGGGCTGGAGGGTGCGCGCGACGAATAAAACTATCAAGAAGTGTAATCTCTTAAATAAACCCTCAGCCCCATCAGCATCGCCTAAGTGTTTTTCGCAATAAACTGTCTCTGTGGAAGCATTTCTGGATGAAGAAGGTTAATGCCGCTGCACGGTCCGTCTCGACTCGAGCGCGCGCCTCGCAAAAAGCGCTATATTTTAAGCATTTCAAATAATAAATTTCGATCTGCGATGCGTGCATCTTCCAAGAGACTTATAGCCACATATCTATCTAATCATTAGCATACGTGTGCAAACGGTTTAATTGGCAAAATTTAAATAGAAATTGCGCGTAGTTACCAAGGAAAAAGTATAAATGCAGGCGATTTGAATCAGTTGAAATGTTTGCTGCGTAGAAAGAGACATTATGCTCGAGACTAATCCCAGTGAAAAATACCGTTTTTTAAAGGTAGGTTTGCAGATCCGTTTGCGTTTCCATTAGAAAGAAACTCAAAATGTGTTGGTGTGCTACTAAAATGCATTATGGCCGCCAGGCATTCGGGGGCAGCAAACGGCAAAGAGAACAAGACGAGGCTCAGTTGGCGGAAAAAATAAAAAGAGACAATGTTAAAAGAATAAACATTGGAAAGTAAAACAGCGTCCAGAGATAAAGCGAATAAACTTGTGTAACTAATGTTTTCAACCTCTATTATTACGTGCGTATTTTTTATATGTGTCCAAATAAAACAAAACTGTGGAGTTTCCAGTAGTAAAGAATTTTTTGGAACGTCAAATAAACTGCAATCTGCAATTCATTCGATATCGAATTCGTTATAACATAAAATCTAAAGCAATAAAGTGCATCATTCGAATGGTGTGTTTTGGAAGATTTACGATTTACGTGTCGTGTTATGTATGTTCGAATTAGCCGATTGGAGTCACAACCGCAACACGTTTATTCATTGCTTCCCTCACGACGTGGACGATCCCCCCAATGGTCAATCGATCCAATCCGCTTTATGGATACCTCTTTCTAATGCACATTTCTTCGCACGATGTCCGCAGATGTGTATCGACATGAACACGTATTATACGAATAAAACGATTGGAAACGATTGCGTAGGGCGGCCAAAGGGGTGATATGAGCATGCAACCCCCATCCTCAAAACCACAGCACAGAAACTCTATACATTTGCCAGTCATATTGAACTGGAGTCGTAGGACTCGTAAAAACCTTAAATTGACCAACGGCTACTGCCGACCGGAAGCATGAATATGGTAGAAGGCCGCAGATGACCAAAAGCCATTCATTTGAGAGGTGAGTGAAAAGAAAAATGACATATTGGGATAAAAAAATATAGACATGAAGTTTATATAATAAATTTTATTTTATTTTGCCTTTTCATAAAAAAACATTTAGAAGAAAACATGTTGGTAGAAAATCAATTTAATGAAAATGTTCACTGCGACCACACACATTCCATTAATTAATGAACACATTAATTGCATTTGTAATATGCAAATACATTTGGTACACATGTATGTTAATAAAATGTAACTACGTTGCATGTGAATCTTTTCCCAAATTTGTTTCGGCGTAATAATTAACGCCAGGCGAAAATGTTTCAATTTAAATATTAACAAAATAGAAAATTGTTCGGAATATACAATATTGATTTAAAAATAATTGCTATTTGTATTTTTCTTGTTCAATTCACGCAATTATTTAATTTATTCAGTTTGCTGTATAGTAAATGTACCTATAATTAAGTATTTCTTCACAATTGAATGCAAACACACTCAACAAACAAACCCGCACATAAATATGCATTCTTCCCACATCCATTCATTCAATTATTGAACAATATTAAACATTGTAAACTCACTGGTATTATGACGGCGTCCTCCCTGCTTCCCAATGCTGCTGCGTTGTGCTGTCCTTAGTGAAGAGTATATTGCAAAAATACCTGCAAATTAAAAAATCCTCTGCGTTACAATGGTGAATGTGGTGCAATTTCAGATAAATAAAAACAAATGTAAATAATGCAAAAATATAGTCGCGTCACGTTTGCAACTCATTGCGTCACGTCGAAAGCCTCTCAATACCTTCCCTTGCGTTTACGTTTAGATGAAAGCAATGCTGCCATAAGTTAAATAAACGTAAACCTTTGCCTATTTTTCTTTTGGTATCGTACACATTTTTCTCGTTATACTTTAGTTGGTTTTGACTGCGAGGGGACCAAAGAAAATTTAAGATTTCATTTTACTACAATTCTTATTTTTTCACTCAATACAAATACGTATGAATGGAAAATACAGGAAGCCAAAGCATACTAGGCGGAACTATTACCAGCAAGTGGAAAATGCAAGAGTAACAACACGAGCGTGCTCCATCGTTATGCAGGATGTCGACTCGGGAGCATTTCTTCGGCACACAGAAAGAATAATAACAGCTTTATACAATGCGTCCCAAGCGCCAGTGCGTGGATATAAACAAATCTAAGTAGATTCTCAAAGGTGTAATGATGAGTGAATTGGTTCCGGCTACTTGTCGAGGCTCGCCTCAAACTGTAAGTAATCAAGCAAACTATCTTCAAGCACGTTAAGTGCACCGAGTGAGTCTACGGTTCCTAATTAACGAACGCTTGGCAAATTACAGGACGACGCGACACGACACGTAACAAGTACCTAGTTCTAGTTGTATACACGGTTTCCAGTCTAGAGATGTTTAAGCACCAAGTGCCCATAGAAAGCGTGAGCACACGAAACGTTTGGGATGTTGTTTCGTTGACCACCCCCCAAACTATGTCTATCTCGACGACGATGCTAACGAAACCACAAGTAATTCGTGTAACCAGAACTGCGTGCTCCTCTTTGCTTATGGCAACAGCTATTGGTCTTTGTTACCACATACCATCAAGAGAGACTCTTACAACAAACGACGATGTAAATTGCATACTTAAATCGTCTACTTGATACCTACAACTACATTCGCATTTGCAATAGTGCGGAATTTGAATGAGCGTAATTTAAATCTTTGAATGCTGATTATTTTTCAAGTACTCTCAAATACTCTCTATAATTGCCACTATAAGAACTTCAAAGAAAAGTAGATTCACTAACCATTTATAACAAATTAGCAGTAGACTAAGAGTGGGCCCGGCGCATCCACTATGATACATTAGAGTCACTCTAGAATTCTTAAAAGTAAAATTTCTCAAAAATGATTTTACGTCAGAAATACGTAACTTTTAGAAAACCTAATAATCCAACTTGTTGGAATATGAAGCGTGAATAGTTTTTTCAATATAAAATGTTGTTGCTAAGTCACTCGAAACAGCTTTTGCTTTCATTTTCAATAGGTACGCAAAAGCAAAGTAGCTTATAGCTGCAAGACTTGTCATAGAAAGCGAGAAATTCACTCCGTATTGCAATCGTGGCTAGAAGTCAGCCGACTTCCGAGTGCCAGGTGGTAATTGGATTCCCTGCATTGCGGAAATATCGAACTATCGATTTGTGTTATACTTCAGACAGATGCTAATAACAAAACGCAAAGTGAAATAAAATAAGATAAGAATTAATATCGTTTGTTGTCACTTTGGTTTGGCTTCCACTGCTTTAAAACTTGTCTGAAGATTCAGACGAGGACTAGAATGAAACACGTCTGTCAGTCTGCCCAAAGGAGTGAATATTTTGGTTGTGTTTACACACGGTAATAAGTAATTTTTGCCGAGCGACTTTAATTAAATCGCACACAGTGTGCGCGCATATCAGGGACCAAAATTAAATTATAAAGTTTTACGACGCTCATATATACAAACACGCAGATAGCCCCAACACCTCCATGTGCGATGTGCGGCGTATTTATGTACAAAACACAAGTTACTCGAACAGTGTTGCTGGTTGTTGCATGCGCAGCTCCTGCATGGCCAAACTGGCGAAGCAAGGCTCGTAATACTGATAATAAACGCGGCTTTTTCCGCAATGGAACGCCCGATCCCGATGGTCGCAGCTTCAGCTAGCCTCAACATTTTAACAAGTTGTGCACTACATCACGACGCTAAGAGGAGGTGCTCTTGTAATTGCAAAACCGTGTTTTACACTTGGACTTTTAAGCAGGACCTCGCCCCATAATAAAGCTGACTTATTTTATTATTTGCATTTAACCACCACGAAAAAAGTTGGTAAAATAAATGCGCAAAAAGGAACAGAGTAAGTGGAGCAATAAAGAAAAACGCAGATGATTCATCTATTAAATAAAGAGTTGAGACATGTTTCTCCTTGAAAGAAGAAAGTGTTAAGTGGTTGGAGAGCCCACAAGAGGGCATGAATAACATAGTGGCTTAAGTTGGCAAAGGACGAAAGTATACACTACAAGCATCGAGCCATCATAGTGGTAAAAGCAGGCGCGTAAAATATTTGATAAACGCGTTTTGCATAAATTTTTAATAAAGGTCGGTGTGATCTACGACCGCCTGTAACGTATATTTATAATTATAAAGTCGAGTTGAGTAGATTTACACGAAGGGCAATATTTTCTGGCATCAAAAACGGTGGATATGCCTACATCGTCCACAAACCAGCCAAACACTACCCTGCAACACATACAATATGTCCGCACGTGTTTGAATAATTTCGAATTTTCATTTGCATCATGAAAAGGTAACAGTGGCAGGTAGTGAGCCAAATAAAGTGCATGTATGTGGTGTATAGAAGGTGCATGTAGCTAAACATGTTGCATGGCAGAAAGGGCGTTCGCTTCATGTAATTTATATACGAAACGATACTGAGTCGACAAGCGCCATTTATATTTACGGCAGCTGAAACAATACTCAACAATTTACACACCAACAGCGAATTGTCTGTCTATTCTATTTTCATTCTATGTAGAGTAGTTCAGTCAGTCCGAAACAATCACTAGTACAATGGACTTGCCACTATTGGGACAACCCTGAATTTGGAAGAATTCATCCCGAAATTTCAATCAAAATCACTAGGGATCGAAAAATTACTAATAAATAATATGTACATGTACTAATAAGAAACTATTATTTTGCAGATAAGATTGTGTTTGTGGTGTTGGTCGCCCGCTGGGTGTTGTTGCGTTATCGCATTGTAACATTTGCATGTTACATATGTAACAGTCCCTTTAGCCATCTTCGTCCCCGAATTGCCCGCACATTCCGGAAACAGATGTACAATTGGTATAAATGATTCGCGGTTAAGTTTCTGCATTAATATGCAGTAAATTTCACCAGATTGCTCCGGTAGCAACCCCGCCATACAAAGTGTTCAATCTATGTTGGGATTGGTAGACCTGTTAGTTATTTGTAAATAATTGAGACTTGCATGAAATATTCGAAAAGTTCTATTTGCTTAAACATACACATATAGTGAAGGTTGGGGGTGCGTTGGAGTTGTAAGTTGCAGCGACTGTACAGATAGTCCATCCTCAATAACCCTCTAAAGACACTCCCAAGACACATCTTTATCTTCATATTCCATGGACAGTGTGGCGACGGTGGCTGGCACCTAGATGCATATCTGCCTATCGGTTTAGCTTACGAACGACGTTTAGTGGTCCTAAACTAGGCTTTAATAATCCATGAGCTTATTTTGCGCTCCCACACCCACCCATCGCAAAAGTGTCCCTATAGAGTCTGGAAATTTTCGCATCCTTCCATACCTTCAATGATGGTGCTTGCCGTATAGCAAGTTCCACGTTTGTTTTCGTCTGCAGACCCAACCGAGTTGATTTTTCTTTCCAGTGACTTTGTGTGTGCGACAAGCGACATTGCCAGAAACTAAAGTTTTGAACTTTTCGCATCTATACGACGAAGACAAGTTAACACCCTTTACAAAGCAAAACTTTCTCTAAAATTAGAAAATTATAACATTTACATGATACGAAAATAAAGATTTCCGACTGATGTAAACATGTTTCATGTTTATTTAAATGTTTGATTCTTCATTCGCACTTTCAAAACAACACCAGAATTATTTGCAGCATCTGAAGAATGTACATTTGATACTCAGGTACACGACGACTACCGAGGAGAAGAGAAATGATTAAATGATGTAGGTGAAAGGTGACAATGGGGGCCCCGCCAGGCAGCCGATGAATTATGCAAGGAATAAGCTGCGCTAATCTGCGGCATCGGCGGCGGCGAAGGCGTTCGCATACTCGACGTCGGTTTACAACTCCCACAGGAGACGAGGATAAGACGTGTCTTGTCTGATGGACTTTTTTTTCATCTTGCAACGCACATACACGCCGTATTTTTGGATAAGAACAGTGAAAACTACGACCTAGATATCAAATCGCGACGGCTCGTACAAAAAAATAATGTAATACAACACCAGACAACATCACAGGTTCAGACGAGGCGCGTGGCGTGAACAATAAGAAAAGCCCATTTCGGTTGATTGGATCGATGTCGACTCGCAATGTTCATGTCATGACAAAGCCATATTTAATTTATTACCCAAATTAGTACAAGTGTAGACATTGACCTAGCAGCTCCATTTATAATCCTTAAAAAACGATATTGCTTGAATCTTGAATGTACGCCTAAAGTGGAAGTAGCATCTTTACAAGTGCAAATAATACCGCAAGCAGCAAGCAAGACGCAGGCGAATAATTTAACGGTGACAGCTTGTCTGTGAGAGAGAACACAGGTGGTTTAAGATGTGCTTGTGCTACCCTACCAATGTGGCTGGATGGCGGTAAAAGCATCGTCACTAAATAATGAGCTCGCATATCTACGTTATATTTACATTTAAATTAATGCACTTGTTGTAACCCAAGAGGCATGTAATGCGAGTTGGCTTTGTCAGCCCACCATCAACGTAGTAACGAAACCGGCGCCGACGAGTATTGTCAACCTAATGTCGACCATTTAGGTGTAGGTGGCACCAAACAAAAATGCAAAAACCAGGTTAAAAGTTCAAAATGGTCGCACCGGAAAAATGTAATTAGGCATAATATAACTCCAAACATAATATTACACTGGTTAAAAAATAAAAGTCTATATACAGTTCATAAATCAATTTCGTAGACGAGCAACGAAGGCAGTTTTTCGAACATTGAACAAAATTTAACATTGAATTATTCATTAGTTATTTTTCTTGGCACGTAGTTTTACTTTATTATTTTCTTTAATAAACTAGAACAATTTATTATAATAGTTTGCATGAAGTAAAACACTAACCGAGAAAACCTACCGAAATTCAATAAAATTGCGCTCGCACGAAAACTGAGAATTATAGTGCATGATGCATGCGCGAAAAGGTGCAAAACGGCTTCGCGCTTTCTTTCGTCTGTATGATTTTATTTGCCAACTTCAGAAGCATTATAGCGGTTAAAGTTCGCATCATGCGCGGATGGCAAAAATAATTAACCGCTTAATATTAAAATTACTATTTAATCTAAAGTCATAAATAAAAGAAGGTCTTATGCACGTGTTGTACACAGGGTTGAAAACAGCGGGATCTATTTAAATCGAGCAACTTTCTAAAGCAACACAGCAGTGCGTAAACGTAAATTCAATTAAATGACTTTGGTCGTCAAAGCGTATTAGGGAAGTTTTACACTAACTAAATGAATAAATGAGAAATATCTATGCAATGCAGGTATATGAGACAAAGTTTTGTTGTGTTTTGTTTTGTTGGCCATATTGAACAATAGTTGCAGTAGTAATAATGAAAGTCCTGAAAGTGAAGGCGCCGGGCAATATAATGTTTTACCTCTAAACTGTAAGCTTTCGTCAAATAATCAAAAACTATACCCTAACAAGTTCACTTTCTGTGCAAGCTCTTTAATTTATATTTCAAAAAGACTCAAAAACAAAACCTTTAATGCATAGGTGTCGACTTTCTATGCTTCGCAAATGATGATGCTCGCATGCAGTCAGCATATTAGTTGCGCAACATCGCCGGGCGTGCATTTCCATTGTATGCCATGTCTGCATAAAACGAATGGCATCACGGATGGTTTCGCGTGAAGAATGGAGAGAGGCGCATTGTCGCTTACCTTACTATACTTACCATACTTGCAGGTTCGTGATCATCCCTCCAAATAAGTAAAGTAACAAGCAGCAAGTAACTCGAGAGTTGCATTCTTTTAGCAAGTTCCCTTCTTACAAACAAACAAAAAACGTGCATGATGCATCTCATGTCACACTTTTTCATTTATATCAAGGCTACATAAATCAACCCTCTTCCAATTTTAGTTTCAGTGATTTTAGTATTGCGAAGTGACTACGGTTATAAGCAATAGTAAAAACGTAATTCAATTCTTCAAATCTTTTGTTTCTCGATATCGAATTTCCTCTTGCTGTCCTTCCTATCAAATCTGTCTTCATTGCATGTTTCGTTACTTTATTCGCTCGCTTCGCTTTAATCTTTCCTCTCTTATATCTGTCCGTCGGTTTTCCCGGGAGGACTGGGCTCTTTCACATCATTTCCTCTCCAAGGCACGCCAGTGTTTCCCCCAAAAGACTCAAAGCTATTTATTAAAAAAGTAATAAACGGCGGCAGCGCGCGCGGCTAGAAAAACGAAATTTCGTCGCCGGAAGTATAGCTGCCACTATAATATCATCACACAAAGAGAAAGGAATACAATTTCACGTCCATCCTCTTAACTTAATATGTGTATCCGTATACTTCTATTATTCACTCTTTATTTTTAGTTAATAGAAAAGCAAAAATGCCTAATTCGTGTAACTTGGGTGAGGACTAATACAATGTGATGATCTTCCCTTGTTGAGAGCCCTTCATGTATGCAACCCGGCGTTGAATGTCGTCCAGGAAGCCACATTGATCAACATTTGTGTTTGCACTTGTGTGTCTAATGTTTGAATACTTACGACTGCCGAGCTCGTTGCTCGTATAGAATAGAATGTGCTAGTTGCCATATGTATGGCACTACCCATGAGTCGTGGAGACCAGCAGGAGGCGGTTTCAACACATGTATAATGATTAGTGCATAAATGTTAATTAAGCTTTGACAACTACAATGATGTCGTCGTGAATGTAGATATAGTAAAGCCAGAATGATATCTGCATTAATGCGCGCATACAGTGTGTTTGCTGATGCAATCTCTGCATACCTAACTAAATCAGATTGAACATTCTTCGGATTCCTTTCAGACGAACGTATTGTATAGCATGTTGTTGGGATGAACATGATACACGCTAGTTTATGCTTTATCAAAGGACGCAGAGAAAGATGGAGAAAGCCTTAGAGGCACATTAACGTTATTAAGATGGGATTGTTTATATGCGAACCCGTTCCCTGGTTCGCTCGAAGTTGAGGCAATGCAAGTCAAACCAAGCGTCCATCCTCCCCCAACGAACGCTTTGCCATCAGAGTCGTTCGTCGTTTCGCTCTGCACTTCCTCGACTTAATCCCTCTTTGTTTTTAATTAAAATCATTAGATGTCGACGAGGGTTTGTGTTGCACGCGTCAGCGCCATCTCAAGGAAAGCTCCCAAGCCAAGTTCGATCTTCAAATTGCTACATTTGGTATAGGCATATAAGTTGCAAACAATGAACACATCATGCACCGTTTAAATCAAGAATGCCTAATAAGTTCAGTAAAAAACTTTGGTGGCATACATAGCTCTAGTTTGTCCTTTGTCCTTTTTGTTTTCAGACGAAAATCCAATTGACTTATTATGACAGTATTAAAAGGACTTATTGCGACTCGCTTTAAATTTTAAAAGGTCGTCACTCGTTTTGTTCCAGCTCGTGCAGTCTTCTTCCATCCCTAATGCGTGCATGTGTAAGAAAATGCCTCCCGGAAAAACCAAAAGCCGGTCGTTCAAAATTTACGAGCAACGGACACGGGTATGAGTTATTGTCATGACACGGCAATATAAAATCGACAAAACGGACCTTATATTCGATTTTATAATACAGTTATATCCACGAGAAAAAAATAAACACCGCACGAAGATGAAAATGCGCCTAGATTTTATGGTTGCAATTATTCATCACCCGTGATAAGAGATAGATCATTCTGATGACCATTTGTAGTTAGGGCACTTATGCATATTTGTTTTTATGCAATTTAGCGATCGCGTATGTTTGCTTTTGAATTGTGGCTTTTTTATCGAGCAAAGTAACACACGTCACTGATGGAAAGCAGATCACCATCATGGCAGGCCAGAGACGGGGTTAGCATTAGATGTTAGATAAATTGAACTTTATGTGAGGAAGTTAAACTTTTGATAGTTATTTTTATTACATCGATAAATTATATTGGACGCATCTCTCCTCTTATATAATGCTCGACAAGAGTGTATTGAAACGCGTGCACACACGTAAAAAAGAAAAGAAGGAAAAAAATATAAAAGTTCCCACATGAAGATGAAGAAGAGCAACGCAACAAAAATGCCAGTTGTGTACTATTAATATTTAATTAAAACTCTAACAAAAACCTTTATAAGAAACGCGCGCACCTTTATAGGCTTTTCTGCTCGTAAATCTCAGACTTTACGAGTTTATTTTAATTTGAATTCCTCTATTATGTTTGTTTTTGTTCATAGATATCGAACAGAAAATCCATGATAAGAAATAACTCAAATAATTTCATTACAGAAAAACAAATATGTATTGTGTTGCATCGGTCTGCAATGATTGCCCATGTTTGGGAAAATTCAATTTTTCCGCTAGATTTATTCAAAAATTCTAAATAAACATCGACAAACGAGTGTGCAAATATTGAAATATTTACATGCACATTTCACTATCACAGTATGAACACTAGATGGGTATGAAATAATATAAAATTGAAATAAAAATAATACCCTGAAAACACAATACAATTTTCTATTACCAAAAATGTTTATTGTGAATGGTCTTGTTTATTTTGTTGTAAATTAATATCAAAATGTAAACCAACGATGGAAATTGCTATCCAGTGCCCATAATAAATTGGTCCATTATAAATTAACGCTCGAATTTGCTTGGTGTTACGTGAATATAATATGATTAAATGTGATATTGTTTGGTGTATACAGACATTATAGGTTATCAAGGATAATTACATACAAAGTGTCGCACTCGCATATTTATCTGCTAAATACAATTAAAATAATATTATTTCTGCCATAGTCAACAACCCCCTATACAAAATCCAACAAACACTTGATTTAATCAAAATTCGAAAACCACGATCAATGTGTAAGTGAAAATGATGAGGCGTTTAAGTAGAAGCACAAGATATCACATTATACGTGTAAAGACATAAACACATAAGGATGTTAAGATCACCAGGATATAGTCTAGTCTCGAGCCGGATAGGACGCATCGAAAATATTGATTCGCTTAATGGATGTCGAAACCACTTACGCCATCATGGTTGCCCGGGCTTGCTTGGAAAAGCGTTGTTTAGGGTTGGCCAATTTGCCTAACGAATGAGTCTCTCCAATTTTCACAAGGTTTCGTAGTTATCCCGTGTGCTTTGATCCTTTCCACTTTGTGTGTATGTACATCTTAGATAAACAAAATGGCGCTATTGATAATTTTAAACTACTTGCGACTTTATGAAAAATTAAAGCAACTCGACGCAATGAAAATAAAACCTGCAGCGCCACTGCCAGCAGGAACGGTCTAATTATTTCAGAAAAGATTACAGCTACATTTTTTATCGACCATTAAATTGCACACACAGCAGGCCGGACGGTTTAATAGGTTTAATATCCAAGCCCAACACACAAGTGAAAAACTCTTGGTGGCTGTTATATTGTTAGGATGAGTCTGAGGGTAAATAAGACATCGCTCCACATGTACGAAATGAACGCAGCATTCACAGAGTTCCAGAAGAAAGCAGACGGTAGAAATATCATAACATCATAATGTGTTGCCATTACAGCAACACAAACCCAAGCAAAATAAGTGAGACGGTTTGTAACATCAACAGAACATTTTTTACAATTTACTTCATTCAACAACTGCAATTTAAATTTTAACTATAATTTATTTATGCATACTTACAATTCCGAGTGTCAATATATAATTCTGAAACAAAAATAAATCACAATTATTTATTTTGTTTGGCAATACTTATAACATCAAAGAATAACTTTTTAAAATGCATATTTTCATGCCGAAGAAATACGTTTCGTGTTGATGTTTTATGTTGGGAAGAGTGGATACAGAGATGAAGGAGGAGATTGCAAATGTCAGTCACGCGGAATTTGAATGAATGAAAAATAGCCGCCGCTTGCCGAGATGCATTTTATACATCTTTACGCGGATTTCGTCCATGATATATAATAGAACGCTGTAGTAGCATTATTAAATTTTAAAATTCTGTGTGCCACCCCTAGCCATGAGCCATCAGCCTCCCAAAAAAAAAACAAAGCGCAGTACTGAATAAAGAAGCAACAGTGAAAAGTACAAAAAAACGCACAAAATGTAAGAAAAAACACAACGGGAAAAATAGCCCATAGAGTTGGGGCGTTGAAAAATCCTTGTTAGCTTTTTTTCACTTGATGGTAAAAAAAATAGAAAAGAAAACGGAAGAAACACCGCACCGGGGCCGGAGCAATACCGATGAGGAAATTTTCCCCCTATATCCTTACATTTTGTTTTCCTATACTGCTTCTGTTGTATAGCTAGGTAAAGGTATATAGGGAGGGATGGGAAAAATCGAGCAGGTAGAAAAAAACAAATTGCTCACTGTGGTTGCGGACTCTTTGGTTGCAGAAGCAGAAGCAACGCTAAAATGGGAGCCTAATGAAAACCGTATAAATATTCATTAAAAAGGCTAAATGAATTATCGTCGCGACTGCCGGTTCTTCCGGTTGTAGGAAAGTACTTTTTCTAATAATATTGCGTTATTAGGTAACTTTATCCTGTTGTTCTTTTATTACGTTTTAAAAGGGGAAATATGAAATTTATTGAAAATTCTAGTGGGAAACAAGACGGCACAGATTAACTCCGACAATATTGCGTTACTGTTGCTTGTTGCTAAACTAAATTTGAACAATAAAGCTGTGAATTTTTAAATGAAACTCCATTTGGATAATAAATTTACGAATCGCAAATTTATGCACCTTGGACTATTTGGCACGCTACTAATTCACTGGGCTTCGATCGTAACGGCCAATGTGCATTAAATCGTCAATTCCCTACACGTGAATGCAATGATGCACATACTTGCACAAACAATACATTCAACAGTTGTTGTCCTGACAAATGTATTAGCAATGAATGGATTAACAGCTATCCCATTACAAGTTCAGTTCAAGCCTTAGGGTTAGGTTAGGCTTAGAAGATGAGAGTACCGGGTGATCATTAAAAACTGAGTGTGTTGGAGTTTCGCGCTAATTTTCGCAAGTGTCTTTTCCTACTCCCATCTTGAAAACAATATGTTTTGACATTGCAATTAATACTCCTAAGAGGGTCTTAGCAACACTAGTGTAGTAATGGAATCGCAAGCCCATTGCGCATTTAAAATGTGCCATTTGTTGGTTTGTTTGTTTACTTGCGTCAGATCCGAAGTAAATTCTAATTTTAAAATTTGACATTTTTCTTTGTTCATCAATCGTTAAACGTCATCAATTAATTTATGTTTTATCAGTTGATTGGTTTATTATTTTATGTTCTCGTAGAAAAAGAATTGTGAAGCACTCGTACGCCAAGGCCTTAGGCTTCGTGAAGCTCGTGTGGCTTTTGCGGCATACACCCGCATCACAAAAGCGATCTTGGCGTAACTCGTACTCAAAAATACTATTAATTTAAATAAATTCTATACTAAGTCAAAAATAGTATTAGTGATATCACTCTCACACATGCAATCATGAAACTGCATTATGTAATTAGCTTAATTTAATTGCCCCGTCTCGCAATCTGTATCAGATAAAACATACAGGATGGGAATTTGTGATTAACAGATGAGTTTGCACATACATTGCATTGCAATATTTGTTTAACTAATTAACTGCTTTTTGTACAGACCCTTTGCGATTCGAAGATACAAAGTGATCACTTTCATTGCCGAAACAAATGCAACGTTTTGCATTGAAGCTTATTTGAACTGAACACCGTGGTGTAATGTGTAATAGTTAATAACCAATCATATTCTGCAATTTATACCGCCGCAAATTTTTACACATTGTAAAAAGGGCTCTCCCACTGTATAAGAGTGTAGACGCAAAAAACAAGATAATTGTTACATTTTTGTTCGTATAGTATTCGGGATCATGGGAGTTCCATTGTCTATTAGTGCGCTTGCAAAAACATTTAGTTTTAATTAACGCAATTAGATTATGTTTAATTAACTTGTTTTTGTGCCATGCGATTTTGAACAGACCACGCGTATACAAAGGAATAGGACAATGACGAATTCGATCGGATCGATTCTATACCTGGGTATAATGTTGGAAATTTAATTAAACTCATTCAATTCATTATTGTATTCATTAGGTTAAAAAATAAGGACAAAAAAATTAACAACTATCTCATTAATTAAGTTGGTAATTGATGTGTTGAAAAACTTCGAAAGCATCAAAATTTGCGTTCATTGTTGAAAATTACAAAAACCTTGAAACAAAGCTAAGACAAAAAGTAAATCCAAAGGGAAGGAGAAAAAGATGATTTGGGAAATGGGATTAAGGCGTAGAAAATGAAACGTTGGAATAAAATGTGTTCAGATTAAGGGATGAACTTTTGACTGCGACTTAGGAGATAGCTAAACATTGCCTTTGGGTATTCCTTCGTTTTATGTAAGTGCCTACAAACCAAAGTTATTTCTCATCTTTTTCATTTTATAGTGGAATTTTAATAATCAGAATTTAATGTAGTACTTTTCATTTGGGAGGATATTATTTAGAAAAATCGCACCCGAATACAAACGAAAATAATGGTTGCTAAATAACAAGAATAGAACGTACCTGATACAAATAGACAGCACAAACATTAATATTACAGATGTATTTTTTGTAGTAATCTTATTAATTACTTTTAATGATAACGCGATCTAATGACTTTTTAATTAGTGCTTTTATGTATAATTGCAATACACAAAGAGCGCAATAAACGTAATTGAAAAGGCTATTACTTAAAAAGAAATAGCTTCCATTGTTACTCTGCTCAAGTATTTTTTCTTTTAGTTGAATTGTATTTTTATAGATTACAAACATTTGTTTATTATTTGTAGAACTTTAATTCAACACATTACATTATATCCTTTATTTGAAACATACAACAAACTAGTTTTTTGGCAACATATGCCTGTAACGAGTATTTCAAACATGGTTTTAAACATTAATTTGAAACTTTAATTTAAATTATAGACAAATGTTATAGGCCAACTGAATATTATACAGTGTGTTGGATGGAGTTAAAAGAAATATGCTTAATTTGATTGTTTAATTAAAGAAAATTAAATTGTTGTTTTGACTTAAGGTTTTTGAAACAAGCAAACCTTTTTATAAAAAATATTTTTTTCGTAAAACATCACCCGTTGTATAACGTGATTAAAGAATGTTCAATGAAATCATTTAAAAATCATGATGGTAAAAGTTGAGACTCGCAAGAAGCTGAGGTGGGGCAGCGGCTGCAGCAGCATATTGAAAGCGTTTCAACGAGAAAATAAAGATTAACGGTCGCCGTCATATAATAAATGCATCGTTTATACCTTACATAGCTTTTGTAATAATAATAACAGTAATAGCAACAAACACGAGCGAACGACGTCGAACCCACAAACAACTATAAAATTTTACAAGCAACTGCACTGCGCCGCCATCATCGCCAACTTTGCCGTCAGCAATCTCAAACACTTAGTGGCTTTTGCAAAGAAAAAGGAAATCACGAACGATGAAAATGACACATAAATAATTGATTGTAAAAGCGTTACCAATAACGCATTCGTATTAGCTATATTGCGATATAAACGTAATATATTATATGCGATGCTTAAAACTGCATATAAAATGATATTGAAGGATACATACATATATGAAGTTAAATTCGTCCATGAAACGCAATTTTAAGAAGAATAAAAATATAAATATGATAAAGAGACTTTTTAGAATTACAATATTCAATGGCAACGAGATGAAGCTATGGCTTTGAATTTAGATAAGCCAACTGAAATTAGTTCTACGTGTAGAAGTCGTTTATTAGTCGTTAATCCTTGGTTGAAAAGCGGGTAGTCTCGAAAATACGGAAAGTCAGGACTTTTGGCGGTTTGCGGGGTTGGATACTTGTTTGCTCATCGTGATCGTAGAGTAAAAGACGAAACTCTGGCCAAGAAAGGCTGGCAAAGGCAGAGCAGCAACAAACAACAACAAGAAAGTGAAACTTTCATACTTTCTGTTTAATGTGCATGTGGTTGTAATGTTTGCATGTACAGGGCGTGTTGTCAAACCAGTTGCCAAGTTTTGAAAAGTTAATTTGTAATGCGAACAAATTTGAATGGGTTAGGCACCTTATATCTCCATTATTAAAGAGAATGGTGTACGTTAATAAGCATTTCACAGTCGTTTAAGCATATTTAAAGGATAATGCCAAAAACATTAGAATAATAAAATTAAAATTAAAGCGAATTGAATAATTGATAAGCACATTGAAAATTTTAAAGCGCAAAATGTATAAAACATTATTCCTGCGTGGAAATAAATTACGCATGTTCACTTTCCGATGCTAAATGCTGATAAGGCACCCGTGATTCTTAAACAAGAGAGGGTTTGATGAATGGCCCATTCTTTTCTTCCCCGACCCAGAGTTTCCTTTCCTTAAGCACTTGTTAACGTGCAATGGTATAAGTAACATTTAATTTAAACAAGCCAATAAATTGCACCCCTCCATCAGATTTGGAGATTTTCTTAAAGCCCCCACAACCATACGAGTGGGTAGAACATAAATGCTACCTTGTTGCGATGAGTATTATAGCAGGGGCCTCTCTGGGGAAGATTGCGGTGGTAGTTTATCAAGGTATCTGTTGTTTTCATCGAAGCATGTGCGGTCACCTAGCCTAGCATAATATCCCGCCGGCCAACAATAATTTAATCCTCGCTAGTGCGTGGCGCTGTGCTCCAAGGCGTCGACGTTGCGAGCCTATTGTTGAATGGTTACAATATGCCACAAAGTTGCCAGCGGGCAAAGGGAGCGAAAGCCCCTTTCGAACGTGCTTGCACTCCTGGAAAAGTCACACAAAACGACACAACTGAACATTTCCCACCTTCCTGATGCCGGCCGTTAAATCCATGTAATGAATGGGACCTAATGGAATGGCACTAACCGGCGATAATATAAATGCCCACATAACTTGCACTTGAAAAGGACAAAACACCCGCTTTTTACTTGTAAATGGTCCCGAACAAGGAACTGAAAAGAAATTGACATGTTTGGGCGAACATTCCGAGCAAATTATCAAGAAATTCAAATTTATCCAACGTGATGTGAGTTGTTTGTTCAATTACGGTTTGTTGGGGACGATGCGAAATTTCCGTATATATAACAGCAAATATTAAAAGTACAAAGGATTAGAGCACAGGAGCAACATAAATATTAATTGGAAAATCCTACGGTCGTACGAGCAGAGAGAATCAGCGCATCCCCACAAGCTCCAACCAAATGAATGGAGAACGATTCAAATGAAGTTCGGGGAATAATTGCACGAATCATTATTTACAACCGACATCGGTATTCGGGATTAACATATAAATTAACGTGTTCGACACGCGGGCTGAGTGTGGTGCAGGCGCACGCGGTTGGCAATAAAGGTATGGCTTTGCCAAACATTCCAACTTAAACTTTGGCGCAGAGCTGGAAAATCTTAACGAAATTTACGCCTCCGGTTATGATTCGGAACTGATTTTCCCCTCTCAGCAACGTGTTTCCAGCGTTAGTACGATTCTGCTATTTGTTCATGCGACTTGTTTGTACTTCAAGTGGACCACCAACGAGCATCATATTGAAGAGAGGCAGATGAGGAAAACCGACGAACATTTGCATTTAATTTAGGATATATAAATATGTAAGGGAATCTCGCCCGGGTGCGTTCAAGGCTCTTTCAACATCTGCGCGACGATGAAAATGTTTACAACTTTAAACTACCACAGCTTGACGGAGTTGCACTTGTACATTGCTGGACTATTTAATTTAAAACAGTGGCATTAAAACAACGGCAGACTTTTGCTAGTTATGCTAAGTATAGTTTGGTTGGTAGTCACTGGTCTAAAAAAAACTTTTTTGCTGGTTGCGTTGTGATCTCGTCAACTCGACATCAGACATGAAACATAAAGTTAAAGGGCATAAAGTACTGCGAAAAAACGAAAGAAGAGTTGCAAATTTCCTCGCTCCTTGATGGTCTATGAATTCAGCAGTGGCGTTTCCGGTGCACTGCCACTGACCGAATAAGAGGGAAGCCAAGTGCGTATGAGGAAAGACCGTATATGAAATACACACCCTCGAACATTTAGTTAATATAACCCCGAGAGTTTCGTAGACCGCATTGAAAATGATAGCGAATTTATGCAAATATTCGTTGGAAAAACCAACTTGTGCCCGGCGCCTCCACCTCCAGCCGATTCCAAGTCCATAAATGCTTGATATTTGACTCGTTGGTTCGTTGCCTCTCGCTGATGGTTCGTTTACTTAATTAATATTTTTTTCGTCCTCCGGGCTTTCAGCTTACAGATGGAGAAATGTAACCAGCCGTATATACGATAAGTAATAAAAACAGAAGAGTCGAACTAATGAACAATGCCGACATATTAAAATTTCTATTAAACTAATTAGTTCCACGCGCGTATTATAAAACTATAGCTACTGAATTAGTAAAGTTTTCTAAACATATTATGAGAATTTTCTTGTATTTAGAGACTGGCAGGTTAATAATGTTGAAGACTGTTGTTCGCGTAAAGTACAAAGTGTTCCGAAATTTTTGAGGAAATTTAAATTAGCGTGTTATCAAAAATACAGTTAGACTGGCACTAGTGTTTTTCATTGTGTGACATGTGATTGATTTGACGTTATTTGAAATATGAAAAAGGGTATTTTCATTTGGGTAATCATGAAAGTCTTGATTTTCAAGAATCGAGAAAATATCAAATTTTTCAAGAAATTGGACTAGAAATATAGGCGAAAAAAATTAAGACGGTGGCGCCACCCAAAGCTTTCAGATATACATTATTCGATTTTCAGAATAGTTAGATAAATAAAATGCTGTTAGGCATTTCACTTCGTACACGAGTTTTATATAATTACTGAGTATTTAAATTCAAATCATGTCTATTTGGAAGCTTCAAATTTCGCCACTGGCGCTGCAGTCTGTTAATTTTGTTTACCTATTGAGAAAAATCAAGAAATATAGAGAAATTTTAAGAAATATGAAAATAAATAAAAACCGGTTGACAAGAAACTCAAATTTCTTGTCTCGATATTTAAACACAAGACAAAAGTCCAATTCAGGACAAGAATTCTTTTTGAACTATTTTGGAACACCCTGTATGAATGACGGTTTGTACACCCAATTCGACACAAATCAGATTAATGAAAACTGTTACTACCATTTGGTCCGAGACTTGAACCAATAACATTGCCCATATACGTAGACATTAAAGCCAAAATATATGTTCACCTATTTCGCAACGCATGTAAGGATGTGTATACATACTAAACAAGAACACCTCATATAGGCGCATGTGAGCCTGCGGGTATAAAACAAGTAACGTTCAACGGAATGAACGAATGTTAGGAAATGGGTGCTTGTCCCTCCGATACAATGCACAGCGGACCACCCGACGTAAAACAAGATCAAGCGCCAACGTCCGGCCGCGATCGCCGCAAAATTAAATCAGGCTTATCGGCCGTATAGAAAGCACACAATACCAAGCCGTATCACCTGCACGACTCTCGCTCTAGTCGCTCCGGCCACGCAGCAGGAATGATTCGAATTGCGAACGTTGTTGCAAACACCACGGCAAATCCGACGGTCTTTGTGGTCAGGTAATAAACCGCCCCCAGAGCAAGCGCAAGCTGCGAAGCTACAAAAAATGTTTACGTTGTGGACATTTAGCGATGAGTACTCATAAATTTTTAATTTATAACCATCAATAAGCTTCGGCTAAATTAATCAAAATTGTAACAAGAAATGAAGCTAGACAAAGTCAAAAGTTGAATCAAAATTTCATTAAAGCCAATTCAATTCAAAGAACATCGAAAATTGCGTTGATGGAATTTTTCGTTTCAATTGATAGTTTTTTGCAATTGTGCAATTGTATATACCAATTTTCTGACCGTCAGTGCGAATGCAATTCCTCAATTGACAATCAGCATGAAGGTATAACAGTTGCTTTCAAAGGTGCGAAAGTGTGACCGTGCGCGTTATGATGTGTGTACTCACAAAACAACTGAAAACAATCTAGTGAGTGTGGTCGTTGTATGACTACATCAACAACGCCCGTCGGGCTCATTTTCCAATAATAATAACGATATCATTGTAGGCAGTAGAATGGAACCATCCGGACATTATTATCGAACACACACGAAACCCCTCTATGTAAAATGTTACAATTCGCTGGCAATAGTCTGGTCTGGCGAAGGGAAAACGCGTTAAAGAAAAAAAGGGCAGGGAGAAAGCGGAAGAGAAAAAGGTAACAAATGTAACAATGATGTCGAGAAATGAGCAAATAAACAGACTATAACTGGTACTCACGGAAAAAAATATGGAAAGCAGGAGCCGGAAACGCGCAACGGAAAATTGCATTAGGTCTCGCTTTATTTCAATTTTCAATTCAAATTTTGCGAAGGGAATTCACTGTGCATGGAGTTATTAACATCAACACTTAGAACAGACAGAATTGCACATTTTCCAATTTAAATTTACAAAGATTTGATGAAAAAAAAATATGAAGTTGTTAACGGAATTATATTGTTTTGAAATAATTTTTTAAACAAATTTTACAATTTCGATAAAACAATTAAAAATAAAAAATATCCGCCCCCAGCTGTGCGGACTTTAATAATTGTGATATAAAAAAGTTTGTAAAATTTCCCTTTAATTTATTAAAATTTCACCCTGCTGTTTTATATGAATATTTCCCGCTAATTCCTGCTGCGCATTTTATTATCCCAACAATCCTGTTGCATTTTTAATATAAATGGATACGCACTGTTTGTCCCAACATATTGCAAAAAAGGACATAACATAAATGAATAACTTATGATGTGATTCGCAGGGATTAATTATAAAATTCATACGCTAACCGTTGCCATTTTTCATTGTTTCAATGAGGCCTGTCTATTGTTTGTCCATTTTGCTTTTTCATTTACAATAAAAGTGCGACTTTTATGCGGCAATATTAATCCGACTTAATACAAGCGCAGACAAAAAATGTAATCAGTTTTATTCAAACAATATAGGATTATTTCGAGTTTTTATTAGACATTTCTAGCAAGTTAAAAATTGATGTTTATTAGACTCAATCTGCGTAAATCTCACATCAGCATGCGCCGAAAGTGTCACACGTTCACGACACTCTTATTGTTGTCGATGTGAGATCTTGGAAAAAGCGCTGCTAGCATGAGACAAGAGAGTGCAGATATGGAAGATCGTCAGGAATTTGTAGCGATATAACAATTTCGTGAAGAAGAAATTGCTCAATTTCCTCGCTGGAATTTCTTGCGCAATTCGTATGTCGCCACTGCTTTTGCTGATGTAGTTTGAAAATTTGGGAATTAGATGCCAATTTTAAATGCAAGATTTAGCTAAGACCGACAAAATCCAGACGAATGTTCGTTTAGAGTCGTAAAATCACAATGCACAACATTTCCATCTTTGACGACTTCACATTCGAGCATTCGTACGGAAATAGATTACGACAAACAGACACACCTTCTAGAAGAAAATATGGAAACGTGGAAACGCTAGAATATAGACACGTTCATCCGGATATTTCTGCCGCCTGCTGCTGCTTGCCTTGCCGTATCCATTTTCTTGTTTTCCTCCGACAGCGGCAGCATGCGTCGCGTTTTAATATTAATACCATCTGCCTGATGCCATCACGACGGATACGAGATTTTCTTCTTAAAACGTGAAACCGCATGCACGCAATGTGTGTGGGCGTACATTTTACATTCGCAGAAATGTAACAGTCATTCATGCAAACATATATTCTAAATTTAGTTAAAAAAAAGACTCCGGAAATTCCGTCGTGAAAATCCATCCGCTGTTTTCCTCTCAGCAGAAAGGTTGAAACCATGTAGTTTGAGTTTCTTTGTTATCCTAAGAAGTACTTTCTTCTCAAGTTAGATCAAGTTAGAGTAATAAATTGAATTTATTGTTTTAATATCCGCTTGGAAGAATTTGTAGTGGAGGTTCATGTACATGTTACGTTTATTTGACCAGACGAAACGCATAAAGCGGGCAACTTACATGACCATCAACAGCAGCAATTCGGTATGTTTCAGCCAAAGCAAGAAACTAGAAAAGGGTGAAGGCTAAAGGTGGGAACCGCCAAAGTGGCAAGCAGGTGTAGACGATGCTTTCGTTAACTGGACGTTCTGTTTTACCGCTAGATTAGCCAAACGCATTACGAACGAAACATCCAACACGGCTTCATTACCAAACCTAACCAGCTAATATGGGAAGCTTCTCACTAATACGAGAAAGACGAAAAATAATCGAGAAATAAAGTAATTACGTCGAGCGTAAAAAGTAATTAAACTAAGAAAATTAGCACGCGCAAAACAAACCGAGGCACTTGAGACGGTTAATGTAACACATTTGGCATTTGATTTCATTATTTTTTGGACATAGCTTGATTTTATTGCGTTATTTTTATTTTTATGAATGGAAATTAAAGACAATTTGGAATATTTAAGCTATACACTGATTACACGCTAGCTGGCTTGCTAAAACTGTCTGTGTGAGGCTAAAGCCAAGGAAGCAAGGATGTTGTAGTGGAAAGCCTGGGCACTTAACCCTTGGCCCGTAGCCCAGATGGCGTTCGTGCCATTTTAATGCAGCAAGTGGACCACGACTACACGACTGGGCAAAGACCCTTCCTTCTTCCGACTTCGTCCTTCCTACTTAGAAAACACTTACATGCATTACTCGCTTTCCTTTCGACCGCTTAATGCCCGTTGCGCGTGCATCAAGTGCCAGCCGTTTCGGTCGTTATGTAAGTACCCATCCGTATGAAAACGTTTCCACCAACCGACCACGAGTTCATATTTCAAAAAATTTCCCATTCGAAGCAAGATCGAAAGAATGCCGAACCCTCCCGTTTTGGCAAATATACTTTTGTTGTTAATTCGGCAAATGCACACGAATATACTGCTTTCACCCCACAAGTAGATATTGGCTTTTAGCATTGAAAAGTGCTCGAAGCTTGCATTAGTATTCAATGCAGGTGGCAGCTAGGTGGAAGGTGGAACGCATTCATCGGCGTGCGGGTAGCCTGCTTGGTTGGTTGGGGTGAATTTAAGATTGTTTACATTCGATATGTGCGAATGTGAAACCGTTGGAGCCTAAAACAACATTGCAACCTCGATTTTACACGACACTACTTTAGACAGCTTCCTCGCGTCTTCCTTGTACATCAACTTATAATATTACGTTTTAACACATGCATGAGTTCAATTTGTTTTAAGCCCCGAACGTGGCGTATTCGTTTTGTCACACAAACTTATTCAATCGTCCGTATCTTTCGGTGTTATTGCGAAAGTTGCGCAACTTTCTCGGACTCGGATGCTTTTCCTGTGTAGTCACTTATTTTCCTATACGATTTGACTACGAAACAACAACGATGGCAGAGGTGAAGATCCATTGTAGTTTGTTATTACTTCCTATATCGCATATATGTCGAGTTGTGGAGGGAGGATGTGTTGAAGTTGTATAATGGTGTTTTAAATTAGTTTCGTTCAAGTCATTTCTCAGGGATGCAAAAAGCAGGACCGAATCATACCAAAATCAATTTTATTACACTTTGCTGCCGAGGATTTGAGCCAACTCTGAATGGATTAAACTAACATTTACGTTTGGGGAGGAAAAAAACAAAGAAGAACTGAAAGAAAGATGTCATGATGCCGGCAGAGTGGAAAGTGCAAAGTGTTTCCATGGGACACGGAAACAATGATGTTAGTCGCGTAGAGACATCTGCTACCCTCTGCAAGAGTACTTTTCCAACCAACCCCACTGATGCAACCACCACTAACATAACCAGTAGTACACGCTTTTTAGATAACTACTACATCAAATACATTTGCTCCATTAAAAGGCGCAACAGATACCGAAATTCAATTCCCAAGTCAAATATTACGATTGACCAAAACAAATATTGTACGTTATTGCAAGAACGCTGTTTCCTGTTGACGCCAGCCTTGAACCTTTGTATGTGCATTGTCTTCGGTGATATAAAAGTAAGGATATAATGTCGAGGGTACTTTATTATTCGGAAAGAAAGCCCAATTGCAAGCAGTCGGTGTGGCAAGGAAGCAAAAGAAAGAAGTGTTTGCTGAGCATACAAACAAACGCTTGACACGTCCACGCCACGCCACGCAAAAGAAGAAAGCGCGCCAGCGAAAAATATAAACACACGAGGAAAGTGCGAGGGCTCTAAGGCAAAAGACTAACAAACCGCATTATTACATTATTCCTTCAGTCGCTTCCACAAGAGCATGTATAGCAGACCACTACTATATCCTCTTTATCTTAGTTATTCTTTGTTGGTTTTGTGCTTTTGTTGGTGCGGCATATGTTAGCAGCAGGTATGTTTCAATTCTTCACATTTGTGAAGGCGCCGGGCGCGTGCGTGTGTGTTTTTCACTTTTATAGGGTCAATTACTTTCTTTCCATGCGAACGCAGTGCACGTTTATATATTTTATGGATTAAGAGCGAACGTTTTCGTTAGATTATTGTCGACGAAAGCGCCGTTTATTGTGTGGGTGTTTTGTTCTTTTACAGTGTTAATATCCTTTTTTTTTTATTTCTTTAGCTATGTCTACATAAAACGTACATCAATAACAACAAAGAACTTAAATCACTAATTTACGAAACCATTTTTTATACATATAAATTAATCAATTTATTATAAACAAGAAATTATTCAAATTTCAAGTGGGAAGTTTAAGTATATTTTCCACTGGCATATCAGTATAAACACGAAAGTAAACAAAACTGTACAACTGGAATAGGTAATAAGTGTACCTATATGAAGAAGTACTCGTGAATGTAGAGTTGAAAGTCATATACTATGTATGTAGGTAAAAGGTATAAATATAATTTTCGCACATTTTGAGCTTATGGCCATTAGCCATCAACTCTCCGGCATTAAGCAAACAAAATAAAAACATTGACGAAAAAATGCGCGCATAATAAAGTTGCATTGGGCAACTATGCAGTCTGCATCCGTCAAACATCGCACCAGTCGGTGCGTTATTGTCGGACGCGTTTTTTGCCGCCAACTTTAACGATTATTATTGAATTAGTAAACTCGCTGCAGGTTGATTTGCCGTTCCTCTGACATTATTTTCGTTCCGTTCCTCGACATTTTATTTCAGCTAGTGGCTGACTATGTGTACATGCGAACGCTAAGAGACATTGGCAAGCAAATGTTTTATTCATATTGTTAGCGAAATGAAGTGAGTTTTCACATCGCAATTATAACTTTAGATAGTTTCAAATAAAATAAAATACAGATCAGAAATTTTAAAATAATACATCATACATTTTCTAAAAGTTCTAAATTATAGAAATATTTTTATTATAAATAATAAACCGCAAGAGTTTAGCAATAACAAAATGACAATAAATATTTAATGTAAATGGAAAATGAAAAAATTAAATATTAAACAATGACATGGTTTATCATCGTCATAAATCGTAAATATAAAGAAATTGAATACTTCTGCTTCACTTTCGAAATCAGGCATGCGAATTAAAGAAGCATCAGAAAAAATATTTAATGCCAAAAGAAGAAAGTCTGCCTGTCTGATTACGAATCGGTTTGTTGGCACTGAATGGCAGGTCCGCCTCATCCCCATCTCTTCGGCAACATCAGCTATAGTTATAGCCAAGTAGCAAGCGTAAAACCACGGGAGGGTCCCATCTTCTCTTCTCCAGACTAAAAGCTCAACATTCGTTCGACGGCTGGTATTCATTTGACGTTGATGAAACCTGGCGCGCGCGGCGTTCTTGTCTTAAATTCAATATGTGGCCTCCTGTTCCGCCTGTGTGTACCATCGCTGACGAAAATGGAATTTCCATGATGCGAAGGATACACATCTACGCACACACAGAGGTAAATACGAAGAAAGTGAAGAGGCGCCGCCACAAAGTCGATAATGCTTTCGAAAAGAATGTGTGTTTGTCCGTGGTTCTAGAACTAAACTTGATGGATATGTTTTATACGAGGAAAAAATTGCCTCTGGCGTTTGTGGAAAAATAAGAAAAAGTGGCCACGAATTATTTGTGGAAGATTTTCTAGAAGAGAAAAACTTTAATTTACCGAAAATTGAAAAATCAAAAAGTAGGTCTCTCCGAGTTATATGTATTATTTGTTTTGAGCTTTTGAAATATGTATAAACAAAAATAAACATCTTCAGTAAATATGTATAAAAATGGTAAGTACGTCAAGTACAGAGTACATTTTCGTTGCCGTTAGGCAGGTATACAATTTCCCGAGTATTTTCCGCATGGCATGTACGGTTGACGTGGAGGTGTAGAAAGTTTCAAAAGTGATGTCCTACTTTTCATACCAAAAGCCAAGCATACAAACCGAACGCCCAAATTTGTGTTTAACGAGCGTGCTCCGCGCAGAACAACAGCCAAATATAGAGACAAACAATAATCATGTATAGCTGTTATTTGTTTTAGGCTGTCTATAATAGTATGCACCTTCACAATTACCTTAGGCGTAACTAAGCAAAAGGTAACCACTAATAATTTCTTGACAGGGTGGTTCAATTCCCAAATCAGCCATGTCAAAAATTCACTTGAAAGATGCACTTAAAACAATTGCCTCATCAAAATCCCTAATTTGCTTACATGCACATTCATGTACAAATTGAGAACAAGGTACATGAAGTCTCATATTAAGAAGCACCCCGAATATAATGCGGCAGTTCAAAGCTGATAGTAATTTGATTAAATGTATGATTGAATGTGTTGTAACCATCGTTTCGTGTCTACCAAACTGCCACGTTTGTACACGTTACGCGATGCAGTAGAGCGTGCGCCCCACGATTGCCACTGCCACCCCCAACACAAGCATGTTTTGACGATAGCGAGAAAATTATCGCCCACATCACTCCAGGGTGTAGAAAAACAGAATAAAAGCATGTAAAACAATTTCAATGAAGTTTTATGTATTCTTATCAGAACAAAGCTAATAATATTGGCCATATTGGAATATTCAAAGAGTGTAACCAACCGCAGCCGCGGCCCTAGTCGCGCAATTGGTGACTCGCCAGTTAGCTTTTTACAAAGCTCTTTTCCCTTGCATTTTCCATATTTAAATTGATAATATGCAAATTTCAAATTAATCCGATCAACAATAATGGATTTTCATTTTCAGGAAAACAAAACGGAAACACTGCCGCACGTCGCGGCGATAATAAAATAATAAAAACAAATCCGTCCGCGCGCGCGAATCGCGCATTGTATGAGCGGAAATGACAAAAAATATTGCTAGCTAAAGCGATTGGTCTGTCTGTCCATCATTCTGGACGTTTACAATACCGCATAATACCTACTGGTATTAACCCCACAAACTCCCCTCATCGATGATTAAATTATTGTCAGTCGGACAAAATTTATTTCTTTGGAAAATTTCCGCAGTGTGGAAAAAAAAGAAACAGAGAAACAAAGTTGAAAATAAAATTCACTTTCGCCCTGTATCGCTTGCCTATCAGGTTCAACCATCGAATAAGAATCGATTTCCTTTTTACCAGCAGTTTGCGGATTTCGCATTTGTGTCCTCATTAAACGTACGCTCGCTGCAAGCAACCAAACACGAGATGAAAAAAAAACTTTGAAGCTCTGTGGCGATCGTTTCGGATTTTTTAAAATCCCAAATTGGCACTTTTTATAAAACAACAGACAATTTCCGGTCCGACAAGGAACAGCTCGTGGGTACTGAGTGGTGGACTAGAGGGTGAGATGCTACAAGTTCACGCGCGGTGAAAGATGTCGAAATGCTCGCCGCTTAAAGAAACAAGTATAATTTTATAGATGGGACATTAAGAGGAATAAGACGATGCGGTCGTAAAGGAAACGCTCTCGAAGAGACGAAGGTGAATGCGCCGGGCGCGCAGGTAAGAAGATCGGGAAGAGTGCCTGCCATGCCTACACGACTACATAAAAATAAAAGATCCTCTTATTTTTCCGGCCTGCGCTACTCGTTTCGCTCCGACGACAAATCTAATTGTAAATGCTACACTAAAAGCTTTCACTAAAGCCCATCTGCTGAGCGCTAAGACAATATCGCGGTCAAAAGTTCGAGACTGTCGGTATATGTATAGAACGCGAGCGTGCCGCTTATTCTTTCGGATACACTTAGGTATCGATTGAGCCTATGCCGGTGGTATAAGGATGCTCGACCCAGAGAGCAGGGAAAACTTAAAACAACTTAAGGACCAAAGAAAATACCAGCCTAACAGACCAAAAACAGCATCTGCCGTTGTCTTTACTTCCCTTCCAGTTACATTCGAAGGACTCCAGAAAAATCAAAGTTAGTAAACGCTAGAGACCTCTAGGGGAGTCCCCAACAACATTACAATCTACGACCTTGCAGAAATTCAAGGAAATTTTCAGAAAATTGTGACTTGCGCCTTCTAACGGAGAAAGCCTGCAGCTTTCAGTTGGCGGTCTGCACGCTAACTGAGAGCGTACAGAAAATTTCACTCGGTATTGATTTTCTCTTCTGAATCCTGCAGGATAACAAACAACCCGCCTGTACAGTTGGGTTTTCTACTGTGAGAAGGCGCCACTTACCATTATCCCTTTCAACCCGTACCTGATACATGAATACATCCGCAGGATGGCCATAGTGATCAACTCGGTAAGAGACCCGTAATAACATTCTATTTAGCCGCCCTCGAAATTACGGAGACAGGGGCTACGAAATCAAAATTATTACCTTTGGCATCGCTAGCGTAACTGCTGGGCTAGGGGGCTAGGGTATATGGAGACCGTTAATTAGTCCCACGCCACTCGATCCCTCACGTTTCTTGGTTCGTTTCGGCTTGAACCCTCTTAATTTCGTTCGCGCATTGAATGCCACCGCGTAGACGACGACGATTTGGAAGCGAGTGGCGACGAGTGGCGGGCGGTGATGGTATGAGTGGAAATGCGGTGCGTCGCGGGAAATCGTAAAATGTAAAAGATAAGATTTGAATTTAACTTTTCGGCATAAATTCCGCTCGATTGTGCTCGCGGCGAACGCTCCTTGTGCGCACCGACATGAATATCAAATTTATTTGTTTTGCAAATTAATAACACAAAAGGAACTGAATGTACATGAAATGCCAGCGATTAAACTACAATACATACGACGACGAGGCGACTACAATCACAAAAGATGAAAGATAGTCAGTCCTGTGACCTTTTGAATGCTCCGATGCTTGCGGGAATTTTATGTTGTTCATTATCTATGTGTTATTATTTCAATGTTCTTGGCTTGGAAGCTTAGTACGTAGTACATTTCGTTTAAAATCAATACCTGGGCAGATTGCACGCTGGCATCAATCTATTATTGAATCGCCCCGGGATGTCTTTAGTCAAACCAAGCGTCCCGCAACGAGCGAAACCGTCATAACGCTCTCGAATGAAATGGGAAACTAAGGATGTGACATCTACATAGATGGATTTGAACTTCATCCAAACGAGAATTGCAACAAGCAACAAGCCAAACGTAAAGCATCGAATTATGCTGCTGATGTCGATCGGTTCTGTAATGGGGCTAAGGGTGCGCCTGTCCCCGCAATTTACAGCCAGGAATAGCTGGCGGACAGAATGCGGAATAACATTTTCCAGATGCAATGCAATTATACACAGTAATATAGCGCCAGCACCACATTCGCATTGGCACTGCGCTGCACTGGTAGACCGAAGAGAATGAAGTGAGTGGACAGCCAACTATTCAACCCCGACCATACTCCAGAGTGGCAAGGCTAATAATATCAGAATATAGTGTCGACGAGAGAAATGAAGCCTTCCGCTGCTGAATTCGACCAGCAACTCACGGGAGATGATTGGAAATTTAAACACAATTTCTGCAAGATGTGCTACTCGCCATCAAGCAACTGGCGCACGAAGATCATAATCATCAAAAGCTATTTTGCTGCTTCATCAGATAAGAGTTATAGATATAAAGTAACAGCAACTAATAACGAACACGAAGACGGCAACGTAAGCAATCACAACTTGAAAACAAAAAAGCTCAGAAAAACACTAATTGTATTTGAACAAGATTTCTGTCGAGTCTACAATAATCCCCAATCTAATATCAAATTTTAAATCAATATTCTATCGCGTCGGCCAAACGTATTAAATAAAGTAGAAATTATAAAAGTCAATTCGTATAAAAGCGAGCCCTCAACTAATGGCCATTAAATTAGCTTTTTTGATTTGATAGAAAGGAATGAGACAATGAGAAAACGAGCTCAAGTAACAAATCGTCCAGTTGTTAGTCGTTAATACTTTTGTGTGCGATTGATGCGAATGCGGAACGAACAAACTAAGGGTAAACAATTGGAATGTCTACTAATAGTACTCGCAGTCCTTGCACACACAATTCTACACACATTGTTATCCTGAGCCTTGAGTGCTTGATTCCTAGCATTGTCCTAGCCGTACATACGTTGAGCAAAGACCGTAAAAACAAGCGCATTGCTTAAATGCCGCTTTATCAACGCAGACGATCATGCACGCTAAACATGCAAGGCCACAATTAAGCTTATTTATTTACCATAAACGCATAAACGATTCTTGTTGCATAGCCTACCAATGGTTGAACATTTTCAGCGTGGAAAACATGAACAAGAGATTTATTAAATGCTTGCATTCTTTGCAAACATTCTGTATAATTGCAAGAATGTTGAAATATGCATTCGCAACGGTAATTTAACATATTGAAACATTGGTGGCCGAAGTATATGTTAACATTGTAATTTTGAAAACGGAAGGCAGGAAGGTAAATGAAGCAATGCAAAACAATTTCCAATAAACAAGTTCATTAAAAAGTCACAAGGTGATTTAAATATTCTTCCTCGAAAACTTTCGATTTATAATTCGCGATGTTACACAAAATACAAAATATTAATCGTCCCTATGCCATGATGGCAACGTTTGTCCCATGTCAAACAAACGACAACTTGTTCCCGTTTAATTAATTCTTTCATTTCATCGTTCGTCCTGCCGCTATACGCTACAGCTAGAAGCGGAAGCGACATTTGTTCCTTCACATTCAAACATGTATGCATTGATGGTAAGAGGCGGCGAAGCTTTACATCAAGGCTCTATGGCGAATAAACAGACGTTTTTTATGTTTTATTTCATATTATGCACGCCGTTTAATAATAAATCAAAAGCGTTTCAGATCTGCGCGCGTACACATAGCATAATGCGTTTACTGTTTTATAAATAAGCGCACGTTTACAAGCAAAAAATGTCCGCGTGCAATAGTACACGCATTTCAAATGATATTAAACCGACACACTCGGACGAGCGCGTACAACATTCATAGAAAATAAGAAATGAAAGAAGCGCGCCACGCAGCAAAGCGAAAAAGAAATTGAGCTCGGCTGCCTGGCGTAGAAAATGGGAAATAATTCGTTTAAAAACTGCGCACGAATATTAAATTTTCAACGATGTCATCGAATTAGTATTCGGCGATGATAATACTTACGAATGCAAATACAGAAAAAGACGACGCAAACGAAATTGTACATGTCAGAGGCAAAAACAAAGCGAAAGAGCCGCATCCGCGAAGGAGAATGATGAACGCACGCTGCGCGCATGAAACCGAAATAATATAAAAGGAGGAAAAACGCCAACAACACGAGAGAAAAATTACGAAGCGAAACAAACGAATGACATCTGCGCTCTTTGTAAATGCAATTTATCAATTCAATACTTGTCCCTTTTGCATCGTCCTCTCCTTCGTTCTTTTTTCCCAACAGATATTTACAACAAATACTGATGAATGTGAATATTAACAAGAGACAATCGACAAGCTCCTGGTATGTAACTAACTACAACAAATTTAGCTTCAGTGGAAAATTAAATGAATAGAACGCAATTACAGTCGATCCTAGTTGGTTGGAGTATGGTTGGTTGCTCGTGCCACACAACATATAATACTGCATTTGAGAGCCGGCAGATGAAGTACCAACACATCGCGTTACATTGCAGCCGATTAGATTAAATTATGCAGTTAAACAAGAGCAAATGAATTATAAACCAGTCGACGTGAACGTGATGACATGTGCCATGCGTTTAAATTTGCAGACAAAGTCGTCACACCGTGATGAATCGATGTTCGTTTAAAATCAAATTACTAATGAAATGTGACAAAGTTTCTGTGTACGCAACTCACCAAAAAGTGTTTTGTTGTATAATGATTGAAGAGTTTGGATTGTCCAGTAAGTTAATCAACCCTGGACACCTGTAACAAATCAAAATACATCTCAGTCAATAAAATAGAATTTTGGCCGTTAATCTTTTTAATCAAAAGCCGTGTTTTCTTCAGGTTTTCACTCTTCGTGATCATTTTCATTTCCTTATATTAGCGAAGCAATTCCCGTCGCCCTTTTATAATGATGATAGCACTTCCATACCTTTATGCTTTTATGCAATGGTATAGTTCATAGAGAAAAGCAACTTCAATGCGCTTCATTGCAGTGTAGTGGGCACTGCAGTAGTGAGTTTAGGGCACCGAGACGAAGAGACCTTTCACACCTTTTCATTTATGCTCGGAGCTAGCTAATGAATCATTAAATAAGGACATGCTATACACACAGCTATACGGTGTTCCTGGCGAAAGGCGAATGAGTATATGATGATGATGAGGCTAGAGCTTGAGGTTGACATTTCGCGTTCGTTCCAACTTTCAACTTTAGCAAGGACGGTGCTTTATGGTTGTGTCGGGTTGTCGTGCTCATTATGACCGGTGGTTGCAATTTTTAATAATGCCACACCTCGTCCCGAAAAAGTGTTAGTTTTTCAGCGTGAATATATGCAAAGTTTAGTTTTCATTATGCGGCAAGAAATTTAACACTTGCAACCTTCCACCTTTTTAGTTTACATGCACTTAATTAAGTTTTTGTGGGCATTTTAATTTTTTAAATTATGTAAAACCTCACAATTTAAATCTGAAAATGTTAACGATAAAATTATATCCGGTGTAAAATAAACTAATACAAGATTTTACTTGTTACAAGAATGAAAAAATAAAAATAGGAAAAATAAATATCCTACAGCAGACAAGTATTGAGAAAAGTGTGGGGAAGTATATATTTGAAAAGTTTTTCGATTTCCATAAATAAAATAAGACCTGCAAAGCAAAGATTTCGAAAGTTGAAAACGAATAGCACATCTAAAGACGCTATAAACTTTTAACTACTAAATACATACATATAGGAAGATACCTGGTACAGATCTATTCATTAAACAAATAATAGAAATAAAACTGCCTCGTTATACAGACAGAAAATATGTATGCGCAGAAGAAAATCCTGTACTTCTGCAATGAAGAAAAATCAACCAACAATTCGCGTGTCCTAATTTCGTAAGCTGGTTAAAACAATCATAAAATTTACATTCTGAGCGAAATCCATTATTATGTGCGATATGTGCAATCCAATTTCGTTTCCAATTCCAATTATCTAAATTTCTAAATACCTAATTCCATTAACTATGCTATAATATGGTTGAAAACGTAGCCAGCAATGCTGAAAAATAAACGAAATCTATCAGATATGATATGAGTGGAGAACGCGAACGTCGCAAAAATCTAATTAAACTTTGAAGAAACTCTCATGTGGCGTGGCTTGCACGTAGAGTTGTAGAGTATAGGTATACCCGACTTCCATTTTAAACAATGAGTACATTAATCCGAAGCAACAAGCAACAAATGTACTTCACTTCAGTGTGTAACTGACTTGCATTACTTGCAATCTACCACGAGTTGCACTAGTTTGTGCTTGCACACTTGCTATTCTATGTTGTACCTTTAGTTGTAGCAGCAATGCTTGCAAGTGTTGCATAAGTAAAGCCATTGTTGCTAAAACTAATGCGACTACAGCTGAGGCCCCGAATATGCACCCAGACGCTGTGGTACTGATCTCTATGTGTCTCAAAGCTCCAACCAAGTATTTCCAAGCTGACGCTTTAAATTAAAAGCGTAAACTTTCCCATAATATACATTATGATCCAGTCATGATTTGTAACTAGCAAAAATTAAAATAATATCGTTTTCTACAAAAGCCTAGAAAAGACAGTCATTACACACGCCAACTGATGAGTGAATTTCGACTTTTCTGGTTGTTTACATTTCTACAAGTTTTAAAAAGGTCCAAATAGGTGGACCTACTTAATTTTTCATAGACAACTTTAATCTCAATGACTTTAATATA
>JARJDT010005174.1:0-11540 GCA_030264655.1 Leptusa sp. GC000079
ACTGACGGTTTTCAAAACGAACGATCCATGCTACGCGTTTTGTATTTTCTAAGCATGTACAACACCTGAATGTCACCACACTTGCTCGCAACTCCTGTTGAGATTTTCAATATTGCCGAGCGTCATAGCAAAGCAAATTTAATCATGCCGCTCATTCCTCTCTGCTTCCTACTACAATGGCGAATCCGTTTCCAAGCACCGTTGTAAACTCAACTTCAAGGTAGAAACGCGCAAGGGTTGTATGCCAACTTTCAACTTTACTCTATCAAGAAATAAAGACAAAATCATATATCCAAAAATGTAGCCGAAATAATAATTCACCTTGCGTGTGCTTTCATGTTTTTGAAGTACGTTCATCTTAAGAGTAATCAATATAATGAGAGTTTTGCGGAATTTTAATTACTTCATTGAGTTGCCGCACCAAAAAGGCAAACTTTTCCAATAAATTCATACAGGAATTGCCTACTTGGGCACCAGCAAAACGGAAATGATTTTAAATTGTAGGGAATAAGTCAAGTTTTCATAAAATATTTTAACGCAAGTTGCATTTTCTTTGCGTAGTTGTAAAACGATTATTCATTTTCCATTTTGAATGTTTAAGTTGAATTACTGAGCGCTGCAAAAATGATGAAAGGACGCATCAGGAAAATTGTGTAGACTCAAAAGAAGTGGCTGCAACATGGCACGCCTGATGCTTAAAGGAGTTGAGCTGAAGGCTGAAGGCGACCGACCGTTTCAACTAATCTAATAATAAACTGGAAACGTACCTCGATGCATAGGAAGGTACTTTCAGTACCTTTACGTAAAGTACCTTACATTTCCTTATGTGCCCTTCTTCTTTATAGCAAGGACGAGGACGCTTTAACCCTCTAGGTAAATATTCCTTCTTGGCGCTTTAACAAGGCACGAGATTATCAATGTCAGACCTCTTCGGTTCGACGAGGTGCAGACTCGAAATTGAATTTGATTACGCGGCTCTGCGCCAGATAAAATCAATCTACCTTAGATGAATGCCGAACCATGGCGAAATGCCGCCGCCACCGCCGCCTCGAAAACGAGGAAATTGGTTTACAAATCCCGCTTTAAATATTTGCCTTCATTCATCTCTCAATACCTTCCATCAAAACCGAAGTAAATCATAACATTCGCACGTTTTCGGCGGAAAGATGGGTCCCTTAAAAGCAGATTACTCATTTTACTAGAATAAGTACCATGTTTCCTAAAAGCTAATTCTCGTGTAATGCTACTTAATGAAATCAATTAAATGACTTGCTAGAGAGAAGAGAAAAGAAAGTTTCCAAGTTGTAATGGCAAAACGCTAAAGTTCTTTAAGCATTTTTCGGTCAGTTGAGCGCAACATCAAATAATTTGCAGCATAAGTGTCTGAAAACTTTGAGTAGACATACTGAAACTGAAGAGATCAAGTAACAAGTAAAGTTATAGAGATGTGTAGTGAGCACTTTGCGTGAAACTTGTTGTCTGTGTTTGTAATCCTAGAAGGACCTCCATGATCGTTAGCCTGTTCTCTTGCTTGAACAACAGCTCTATCAAAACATCCAGAAACTCAGAACTAACTCGACTCGGGACGACTGCGTCTATATCAAGCGCGAGCTATTAAGGGAGACGGCATGATATTAAATCTGAATGTTGATATAAGAATATTATACGACTCAATATGGTGCTCTTAATACAGCATTAAATTTATTTACCTAGGCGGCTTTATTGCGTCGTAAAAATATGCACTTAATGAAAGTCGACTTTTAATCAAATTAGGTCTTCTCATTTCGTGAATGCTCAAAATATAATATCAAATTTGAAGCGTAACAAAAATTTCTCACTAATAGGTATTAATAATTGCTCGGCAATATGTGACAGCAATTTTAACTTTTAACACTGCGCAATGTTCGCGAATATATGGAATTTTTAATTGCTCACAGTCCAACATGTTTCCATTGCGTAAAGCGCTACATTTGCGAAGCTCAAGATTCATGCAGGCAGGGCTTCAATGCCTCAGTCAGAACCATTATTTAAATCGGTTTGAATTTACATTGCCTCCGAAACGCACTGAAACCGATTCTGCCACTCTCTGCAAAGTCTGTCTCTCGTTTCTGTTGTTCGTGTTCCGCATTCGCCCGCATTAAAATTTATCTAAACTCTGAGCGACTATAAATCATGTCAAAATTTGGATGAGTGAGTGTTATATTAGTTTATGCTGCTTGCTACTGCTTCGGCAGAAAAAGTGCGAGCTCGTTAAAGCAATGGAAAATGTTCGCATCTTCAAGTGACTCCAGCGAGTGTATATTAACCTGAGTGGCATGGATATAATGTGAAGTAGCAGGCTTCTTATTATGTTGTACATTTTTGCGTTGCCCGATAAAGTTGCAAAGGTTTGCCACTTTTCTTCCATATGTAATATGTACGCACTTTATCACTTATTTTTTGACACATGCTTGATCTAAATTCATGTACCTAATGTACTTACCGTGTGCTAGGTTATTGCAAGGCCGGAAATATGTGTATAGATAGGCACAAGAAGGGAATCATTTTGAATTGTTAATTCAATTTGTTAATTTTTAAATACATTAAATATAATACATGATAAAAACAGTTCAATTATATGCAGCTTTCTTGTATCCGATTGGATGTAGTTACAACTTCAGGCCCTCGATATTTGTGCGAAAGGGTTTGCGAGCCCGTTAATGCGGTGACAGGGGTTCGTGCGGGCCTTTGAAGACTCCTGTACATCTGGGGACAGAGAACAAACGCGCATTTTGTTGATTGTAATGCGAGCAAATTGAGCAGACTTAATTTACCGTTTGATTTGGATTTGGATTGTGTTTATCTTTGGCAACATGTCTGAAATCGAATTCGTCGACTTCGTCCTCATTGTCTTCTGCGTCCTGTACTTGTGGCTCGTAGACTTTCATAAAGCCGCGCGTCGGACGTTGCACTGTAATTTGAAATTGAAATTGATTCATTTCGTTCCTGGAGTCAGGAAACCGGGCAAATAAATTGAACCCAAGAAAACGAAATTGTGAAAAATGCATCATTTTCAAGGAGAATACTAAATAAAGTTACTGAGAATTGAACGGAGAATTCCTGCTTTGGCAAGACATTGAAGTCCTAAAGGAAATCATTGGATAGGGACACAATTTGATGAAATATCATTTACCATATTGATTTCTAATGATATCCGGATCCGTGCCTTCAGTTTTCGCGCCATTGCGAATAGTTTCGGAGAGTGTGGCATCAGGTGTGCACGGAGAACGAACTCCTGTAATGTGTCCATCAACGATGAGATCCTCAGCGGCGATAACCGCCTCCATGGGAACATGCTTGCTGCCGTTATCGGCTCGATGGCATGGTCTAGCATAATGACGTCGGCAGAGCGCCGCCAAGACCAGACACACGCCAGCAGCGAGTATCCCGGCTGTGCCGAGCAGTCCAAGGATTAGAGGGCTCACTGGCATACTGGCGGAATTTCCTGTAAGTTATTGCACGAATTACAACTCGTGCGATAAAATCGGAATTTATTGATATTTGTATTAGGAGTTTGTTGGATTTGCAGCCCGCAATAAATGGATGCAACAACGACGCCAACGATTATACCCTGTAGTCTGGTAAGGCTGTAGGAGTAAGGAAGGGTTTCAAGTTTAATTAAAACGGCGCCGAGGCCACACGCGAACCGGCAGGAATAACGATTCTCGTGTTGTGCCAAATAAATTTCAAGGGGAAAAAGTATCAAAAATTACGAATAATATATCATGCCTACAATGTGGAGGAGCCGGGCATCGCGGCAATATGTTAAAATTATGCACATAAAAGAGGTGATATCTTTCATCAGTTGCAACCCGTCGGTCGGTCGAATTATTCCGCAAAATTTCCATAGGCGACCGTCGGTCAGAGTGATAAAAAATATACGGAACAGGGAAGTGCGGGAGGAGCAAGGCCGGGAAAAACGAATGCGCTTGCAATGCCGTTCCAACCGCGCTTGCTCTCTGCGTCCGCTGCTTGGTTGCGACGCGCGCTCGCAGACTCTGCAAACGTGGTCATTTCGTATTCAGAGCGGGTCCAACGAAATAGCAAACTAACGGACTAAAAGAGCAAACGAGACTTTGTATCGGCAACAATCCCGAGCGATTCGCGCTAACGCTAAGCTAGATCTTGTAAAGGAATTGCGAGAAAAGACACAGAAACCAGCAAGACGGAAATGAATTATACATGAGACTTGAATAAAATATGGAAAGGAAGGACGCAAGTCGTCGACGCAACGCGGAAAAGGAAAGATATCGACACCAACACTGACGTACCAACATTGGAATCAGATAAGTGGGATATCAGGAAACGGCCTCACAGACATATTAACCGACTTCCGGAGGGACCACCACGACGTCCGCAACGTCTTTGGAACTTTTTAATCGAAATTTACCCCATTTATCCCATTTCAACCCCAACAAAAATGACCCAATTTTAATAAAGACCTTCCTTCGTCTTTTTTGGATTATATTTTTTTCACGTAAAAAGTCCTGAAAATTACAATCTATCAATGTTTAACACACCTGTATATTTGGCAACACCCTTGAACGTCACCGTATCAATGATGCTGGCATCGCTGCGTCCTTTTGCGTTAATTGCATAGAGCATGATCCTGTAGCTCGCGCCAGGCTCCAATCCTTCGGCATAGAAACTAGGCGGCGTTCGTGTCGTTGTGATATTCACTTTAGGGCGCAGCGTTGGTATTTCTAGTATTTCCATTAAGAAGCTCTGCGGGAGTCCGCCGTCGAAGCTTTCGCTGCATTCGACCTGCAGCGAATCGGAAGTCTGGTTCATCACGGTGCAGTTTAAGAGTGGAAACGGTCGTCCTGGAATCAATAGCCAACATACAAGTAAAATCAGATTAGAACGCCACGCGGCAATCGTCTAATAGCCATCCATGAATGCGCAACGAAACTATTATCAGTTGAAATTAGCATATTAATGGTCACTTTAACGAGTTTTTAAAACAGGAATTTCGTCGACTTTGCTCGCGCTTACTGAGGAGCTAAAGTGTGAACCTTAATGCGTCGTTGAACCGCTTGGTTCGAGAACTCAACAAGTTTTATTATTATGCTAAGCGCTTGCTGTATCGCAACAACCCTTCATGTGTATTCAAGCAAATGTTAGGCAATTGGAAATCCAATTCTGATAATTAGCAGTTAGCTGATGTTGCAGTTCAATTGCGCCATTTTCGGTTCAAGCACGTTGCCCAGATGGCGAAGGTGCGATTATAGCATAAATTCGACACAATGCCAATAGCATCTGTGGAACATGCTGTCCATGTTCGACAAATCGATCATCAATTAAATCTGCGCTTCGATGAATACACAACAATTTCTTTATCGACATAAATGTACTTATTTTCCGGAAGCTTATAAACTCGGCACATGTTTAGAATGTTTAAAAGTTTCTGCGCGACCCAAACAAAGTTGCACTAACTTTATACATCCGCATTCTTTGACAACAACAACAATATGAGACTAATTAGGCAAGAATTTTGTAACGCGCATACTGTTGCGACGATGTTCCTCTTCGTTTACAAACTTTCCACATTCTGAACAAATGGTAATTTATTCACAAGTTTTGAGATTCCGTAATACGATACACAAATATGTAGCATTTATTGTGATTTTCAAGTTTAAACTGTCATAAACACTCGTTTTTGTTGAATTTGTTACAGTGTTAGTATAGTTGGTGGTATAGTGTGGCAAAATGTAACATCCTATCCTAATGGATTTAAAATTCAATTAAAAACTCCTAAAGTTTATTCTTAAGAGGCGATGCTAGAGCGGCGCAGGATCGGAACGACTTTCTGCACTACTACTACACCGTGAGCAACAAGTTATATTGAATTTTAAAGTTGTGTGCTAAAGCTGAGTGCAGCAGAAAAGTTTCTCTTCTTAATTATACGGAGACACAAGGATGAGCAAAAAATAGGGATGAAACCGCACTGAATTGCTCTGACAATACGAATTGTCGATCACTACTAGCACAAATAAAATCTGTTTGTGAAACAAAGTTGTCGAATTTATTATTCAAAGCGGAAAACTCGACAAAATGTCGCCTTGCAACTTTGTTGGCAAAAAGGCTGAGTTTAAATTTGTTCGCTTTTTAGTGTGAGGCTATTTTGAAGTTATAAAGCAGAATGTTTAAGTTTAATATCAGTCGGTTGGAACAAAAGCGCGCAAACCCAGCGTTAGCGGGGGCGGCGCTGCCACCACCCAGCGCACTCGGAAGAAAATCCATGTGATTTAGCGTGTTTATGCGACAATATGTGGCGCGTCGCGATAAAATCTGCAGCTGGATCGCATAAATCGTAATAAGCCGATGCATACATTTTCATAACTTTATACGAATTTGCGGTCAAATAAAATTTCCAAATAAGTGCTCTCGTGTGCCCGGCGCCTCCGCTTCCCATGATTCTTTGCTGCGATACTCTCCAACAACTAAGCAGCCATCTGCAATGCAATGTGCAAGCAAGACTCGTATGCTCATGTTGTGCATGTATTTTCCGGAGTGTCTCTTGCCGAGGTTGGTTTGCTTGCACTCCGCGCCTGGCTAAATTTCACGTTCATACATAAAACATAACTGTGCACATTGCACAGCACACAGAGCTACTTTCGTATAGTATGAGCCGCGTCGGGTGCTCGCTTGTTTTATTTTACTATTGCAATGACTGTAACCTCTATTGCATTATCATATCATATATTCCGGATAAGGCAAACGCGGGATCATTTCTCATCCACTATTATGAGGTTTATGCTGGCTGGCGAATAGTGAGCGAGTCCCCGTGTATAAATGCAGTTACATAAAAGCAACTGCATGAAAAGCCAACCAACCACGCGGGTGCATCGTGGGTAACAAGACACTAGACTAAACGTTGATGTACCGCCAACATTAATGTCCGCCTGGTTGGTTGACAATTCTGTTAAGCGAGAGCGAGATGGACAGAGGTAATATTTCTACGCCACTGGCGGGTTGGGGAGACATTAATTTTATTAATTACCTGCAGCGACGACTTGGAAGACGCAGGGCACCTTCTGATGACCGACTTCGTTCTGTCCCCAGCAGGAGAGCGTGCCGTAATCCATGTCGGAGACGGGCGTGTAGTTGAGACGTGAGTAGGACAGCTCGGTGGTGTAGCGTGCCGATGGTAATTCGGTTTGATCCCCTGAGTTGTTGAAGGTCCAGTGGAAGGTCACTGGTGCGGGATTGGCGTCCACCTGACACCGTAGTGTCACGGTCTCCTGCTTTAACGCACCGTATAATTCCTCGCGCTCCTGCACACACACCGGGGCATCTGAAAATGAAAAGTTCATGAAGGCAACAACCGGTATTAACGTTTGTTTTATCGATTTACAACTTCTATATCTAACGCCGACGAACATTTCAACACATGTTGGCGGAACAGAATTTCAGAACAGAAGAAGACAACAGATGGAAAATTGTTCTTCTATGGATACCTAGATAAATAAACGCTTCATACATTCCGTTAACAAAACAAGAAACATCACACAAAGCGGTAATTCATGATCATATTGTTTATGAGTAAGTTTAACGCCATACTACTGAAAGTATATTATTGCAAACCGGTGTGGTCGGGTAGTCTGGCCCGCTTGAAGTCTGTCTTGCAAATGAAATTTTATTGCACATGCCAGCCAGTTTTAATCGCGCCGGATGATTAACAAACGAAATTAAGTTAAGAGCGGAAAAGAGCAAATGCAATTTGAAATTATATAGAAAAAGTCCAGGAACGTAAGGCAGACAGACAAAGCGAGAAACCAACGACGCACGTTGTGATAATAAAAATTAATAAAATTATTTTTTGAAATACGGTTTAGCTGATAAAGTGCAGCGGAAACTCATAAATTACTTAAGCGCAGAAATTTAAATTATGAAAAACTCCTTAAGCCTTCAGTATACGATGGGTAGGTATAGCGGGGGCAGTTAAGGAAAGTTAACGTTTTAACGAAATTAATAATTTAATTCCGACGTTGCTTGCGCGCCTCAAAATTGTTGTTTCGTTGCGCTTGCCACTAGATAGGTACTGTTTCACTTGCTTATACGTAATTGCTTGCAGTGGAAACACTCTCAACGCACACCACACACCCATGCAGACATTTATACAACCCTTCTCTGTAGAACAGTTTCGTGGAACTGAAAGTAACTTGAGCAAGTGCAGGCCGTAAACAGAAATTTTACTTATCAAATTATCCCATTTTAACATGTTCCAACAACACGCATAGAGAACAACTACTGCCGAAAACAGCAAACACGACAACGAAAACAACGACAATTGAAAATACATATTTGAACGTATAACATGGGTGCCACCGTCGCACCCGTCCAGGACGCAGGAGAAAATTATTCTATGTTAACAGTAAATCCTGCAAAAGACAACTGCACATTCGCAACTATACAATATGGAATGTATGTAATTTTTGAATAGAGCATACACATATTATTTCGCTGTATAGAATTCATATAGAAGTGGATATGAAGGAAAAACGGAAACATTAATGCCGCAAACAATGAGTGCTCGCCAGAACGAATTTAAGGTCGCCACGAAAATCTCCTGGGCACACCGCGCTGAATATAAAATGTGCAATAATATTGTGCGCCCTCGACTTTATATTCACATTTGTACGACACCCACACACAGAGTTACTGACAGGAACTTTTCCCATAGCCCATACCGACACATATCCCACCCATGAACGTCAAAAAAACGTATACAAAGAGCCAAAGGAAAGAAGAAAAAAAAATACAGAAACAACGAGCGCCGTTGCAAAGACAAAACGAGGTACGTACAAAGGAATATCCGTCAGTGAAAAATAATAAAAAACTAAAATTGTCTTATTTATTGGCCATTATAAGAGCTGACCGAGTTTCTAAATGAAAAACTTTACAGTGTTTTTGGGAAATTCAAAGTTTGCTCGACGAGCACATTCGGAACGTTCACCTTGATACTTGCTTTCACATAACGTATTATAACATCGAAGCGTAAAAGTAGCGCTAAGGCAGCGTTTTTAAAAGGGCAACCAACCGAGAGTGCTTGCGCTCTATGTATGAGCACATAAAGCGTCGAGCGTGGAGGCGCCGGGCATAACGTAAATAATCATAACTAGCATAGTGAATGGTTATGTTAATGCCAAAAGTGGCTTGTTTTTATTACTTAACAATAAAATAAATTATATAAAAACAAAAATTGGAGGCGCTGTATTCAAAGATAAGTTTTGAATAGCAAAAATTTATTGGCTATAAATATTGTTTGTAACTATTTGTGTACACTTCATTTATCACCTAATGTCTTTTGTATAATTGGAAGTCGAATGCATATGCTATTATTCAAAATGAATGGCTGAATGTGTAAAGTTTTGCTCCTATAAGTTGCCACAAATACCGGAAGCAAGGGATCTGTTCGTACATCCTCTTCTGCTCCACTCATCGCCATTTGTGAATCAGCAATGATCCCGGCGCTGAACTATTTTCTAATTAGCCGAATGCCTTGAATTATTGCAGGGTCAAAGCCGTTACTAAATCCCCTATGCGACACCTACAAGAAGGTGCAATTATGTAAATGGTTTAAAATTTAAATCAAACCACAAGTCGTCGCATGACAAAGACCCTTTTAGCAAGCAAAAAAAAAACTGTAAAAACATACAGAAAGAAATTTAATGTTCAAATTCAAAAAGTTGTAATTTGCTCCATTCAAAATTTCTATGCCATTTATTTTTCCGGAATGGAAACATAACTATAGGTTCATTAAAAAGCTATATCGCATATTTTATGTAGTGAAAGGTTTTGGTTGGTTGCAGCAAATGGGAAGAGTAATTTTTTTTCCAAAACATTTTGCCTTTTATGTGCATGCAACGAACGCTTGATAGATGGGATTGTAATTATTTCCGGGTAGCTATATCAGTAGATCGTAGCACAATAGTTATATGCATAAAAGAGTCTGGTGCATGTGTGTTTGTGAAAGTTCAATATGTCCCTGCACCCAGTGATATGTCAAGTTGTGTTTTTGAAAAGACTTCGGGGGGTACCCACTGTCGAGTATGTGGTGCTTTTACCCATTTTGCGCTCCTCAATTCTCAATGCACAAATCACAATACACAATTCCGAGAGTGAATGAATGGGATGAATTGTATGAATGCTAACAAAAACCATAAGTTCTATAATAAGTTGACTTTACCACCATGTAGAGCATTAGTTATCCAGGTGGTAACAAGGGAGCAGCACGACGTACTCCATGAAGTGAACAAGTCCCTTTTTTCGACCAAACAAAAACTACATGAAAAGCAGACAAAAATTGAACAATGATGAAATTTTATTGTTTTTAAAGAGCTTAAAATATCTACCCCATTCTTATTCACCAATTCAACAAAAAGCTTAATAATAGCTGATGTAATATTAAATCCTATGGAAGTTAAAGATCATAAAATATTTATTTCTTCGAAAATGTAGAAACTTTTACTTTTAAAGTCGTAAAATACACAATATTCCAGTTACAACGAAAACAAAAATGAAATAATTTAATGAAAATAATTATAATTATCCATCCGTGCGAAGAAAAAACCTACATTTCAAACAAGCAACTTTTCACTTGCTTTCATTTTGCAATTTTTTTCAACACTTGTTTACGTACATATGTGCAAACTCCCAGTTTGCACTCTTGAAATTCGACCTTTCCCTTTGGTTTTGCTCATGGAGTGTGCTTGCTTTAACCCTGCCGCAAATAACTTTTCCGTTAACGCGAAACTTTATTAAAGGCAATTACCGAGTAATTTCAAAGAAAGAAAAAAGCGCCACGTACCGGGCGACTACATTAGGACGCTCTCTCAAGCAGACAAAATGTTTCGTTTTGCCGTTTTGCGTTTCGCTGAGAATTACCACTTTTACACGCTTTTCCCTATGACTATGACGGCGAAAGGCACGAAGGGTTCCTAACAAGTTATTTCTCAAGCTGTTTAGCACCCGGCGAGTAAGTAATTACAGCAACCACTGCGGATTCCCTCTCATCTTCGAGATGTGTTGGTCGAGAAGAGCACTAGCAACGAGAGCAAGACGCTAAATAAATGTATATAGTGTGCAAATACATGAATGCCATCTTGATGCGGTTTGTTGGTACGAGATGATCTTAAAATGCGCCTTGTTCCGAGTACTTCCTAGTTTTACTCGCTTTCCGCACTGTAGACAATTCATGAACCCGCACGTCGACCACAAGTGCTCTTCGTAAACTTTCGAAAAATATTAACGTAAATAAATGTAAACTTTTGCTGTAGTAATAGATCAAGTCGTTTAAATTTTCAGTGCAGGCAAGTCTGATTAAAATTACTCCGAATTTTGATGACTTCGTCTGGCTTTTCCAGATCCTTGAGCCTAGCCAAATGAAACGATCTCTTCCGTCGCGGCTTTTTAATGATATTGTAATGCAGTTAAGGAATTTGAATGCAATTTATATAGTCCGACTTGGAAAAGTATGATTTTCAACGCTTGGCGAA
>JARJDT010005181.1:0-11269 GCA_030264655.1 Leptusa sp. GC000079
GAAGTTGAAACTTGAAACATATACGTTTTGAAGGATGCTCTTTCGATCTAGACTACTATCAGATTTTTAGCATTACCCTAAGTATGCCAACTGATAATAAGCACATTATCAGCTGATTGAACCCTTTAGTTTTTGAGGTGGGCATTTGAAACTAGTTTCATATGAAATAAAAGACGATTCTCTTTCGATCAAGCCCTTTCCGATAATTTTAGTGTGATTAGAAGTCTGTCATTTGCTAATTAACAACTTAGTGACGTCATCGACGTCGTGACGTCACCGGCGTCGTGACGTCGGCCCGCCGTCGTCAGGCTTCCAACGCGCCGCGAGCACAAAATGCACAAAATTGCAATATCCCGAGTTAGAGATTTCGCTGGCTGAAATAAAAGTTGAAATTCGTCGATAGCTGCTAGAGCTGGGAAAGAGGGCTCCTCGCATATTTTCTTCTAAGCGCGCTGAGCAGCGGAGCGGCGTCTGCCTCCTCATATAACATCCATTTATTGAGCTTGCATTTTCATCATGAATTTCGCTTTTTTTTTTGTTCAAATTATTAAATTAAACATTAACATGGAACTATTTAATAAAATAACAAGTTTCTTAAACAAATAGATTCAGTTTTGCCATTTTCGTACAAATATTTCGAGTCAAATCAATAATTTAAAGTTATAAAATATTTTTAAAAACACTAGAAATTACTAATAGAACGAAATTAAATGAACATTATTTAATAATAATAATGTAGTAGGAATTTAAAATGCATTCATTCTATTACTTCTTTTATTTTTGATTCAAATTAATTGAATAAATAAATACATCTTCGACGATATAAAATGTCTTGACAATAAATTTATTGAATTAAGTGTTTAAACGGCATTTAATTTTTGGAAATATATATTTAAACTATTCTTTTTATTATAAATGATTTCCAATTACTTTTTACAATTAACTTTTTCTTTTAATTTGCATAAAAATTAAACAAAAACATATTGTACGGTTTTAAGTGTGAAATTCTTGAAATTCTGCCATTCTTCGCACTTTATCTTTGATTTTCCACTTAGAAAAATATTTAAAACACAAATAAAAATTGTTATAATAGTAACAATGGATTGGTGGAACGACTTATGGTTAAACGAAGGATTCGCCTCGTACATCGAATACAAAGGTGTAAACGCCGTGCATCCTGACTGGCAAATGCTGGACCAATTCGTCCTCGACGATATGCACAACGTCCTGAAACTAGACGCGACTTTAGCCTCGCATCCAATTGTCCAGAAAGCAACAACGCCCGACGAAATCACCCAACTCTTCGACTTGATTTCCTATAGTAAAGGCGCTTCAATCTTGCGCATGATGGAAAACTCCATCGGTAATGACACTTTTCAGCAAGGCGTCATCAATTACTTGAACAAACACGCATTCGCGAACGCCGTTACGCAGGATTTGCTCAACGAGTTTCAAGCGCTCGTCGCCGACGATCTCGACTTGACTGATTATCTCAACACGTGGACAATGCAAATGGGATATCCGATTATTAACGCGACGCGCACTGAGCAAGGTTTTCGGTTGACACAGAAACGTTTTCTAACCGATCCTGACAAAGAAGATTCGACGAAGACTCCGTTTGGTTACAAGTGGACTATTCCTGTCACTTATTTCACTGCCGAAGATCCTCAGAGCAAATTGATTTGGTTCAATCATCAAGATTCACACAGTAATTTTGTTTTTTTAAAAAACTTTATTTTAAATTTTAAATCAATTAAGTAGTGACATTTATGATTTTTTTTTAAATGTTTTCATTTATGAGTTTATTTATGATTTTATATTTGGATTTATCATTGAAAATCATAAATAAAATCATAAAAGAAAAATTGCAAAATCGGAATGTTTGATAATTTTCTTTATTTGAAACAAACTGTTTTATGGAACTATTTTCTTATAAACATATTAAAATATAAAAAATTAAAATTTTGTAAAATATTTCAGTTGATGTGAATGTAAGTGGAAACTTCGTCAAGTTTAACTCGCGTCAAGTGGGTTACTATCGAGTTAATTACGAGTTGGACGTTTGGAAGAATTTGATTGAAAACGTTAGCGAACTGGAAATTGCCGACAAGACACACTTATTGGAAGAAACATTCAGTATTGCTGAATCCACTCTGCTACCTTACGAAATCCCCTTAAACTTATCGAAATATTTATCGAACGAATTGGAATATATCCCATGGAGTGTTGCAAGCGCGCAATTAAGACAATTAAAAGATTACCTGACGAGTTCATCTTCTTATGCTGATTACAAAGAATATGTTGTTAATCTAGTAATGCCTGCAGTCAACAATTATACATGGAATGAAACTGAGGCAGATTCACATTTAACACGGTAACGAAAAAAGATTTTCATTCAAAAGGAAAGTTTTAAATGAAAATGAATATTATGTTTTGTGTTGTAGTCTTGCACGTGCAACAATTTTAGGATTAGCTTGTGCAATGGGCGAACCAAGTTGTCTTAATGAGGCGAAGACACGCTTGAATAAATTCCTCTATGAAGGTGTGAAACCATCGCCGGATTTGAAAGGATTGGTTTACAAATACGGTAATTTTATCATAATTGTTCTAATAATTGTTTATCGGCAGTCTTTAAAGTCATTAAACTAATTAAAATTGGAAATTTTCCGGTTAAACGTTAAAATCAGGTATGGTGAACGGCAACAAGGCAGATTGGGAGAAATTGTGGAATAAGTATGTTGATGAGAGTGATGCAGGCGAGAAAAACTACTTGCTAGCCGGACTCACTGCTATTAAAGACCAATCACAATTACACAGGTAATTAAACACTAACAATATATTTTTTTTTAAGTTTGCTAAAATAGTTTCTAACACTATTTTAAACTATTTAAAATTTAAGTTATTTTCTATTTGAATTTTAAATAGAAAATAACTTGGCATTTTTAAAATAATTAAATAACATTAAAATCGAAATTACTGATTACTAACTAGAAAATATTTATTTTATTCTTTTAAATACGAAATATTTCTAATATTCTATTTATATTTAAATAGTCAAATCTATTTAATTAGGTATTCCCATTATATATTTTGTAATGTTTTAGACTGTTGGATTTGGCAAACACTGACAAATATATCCGAAAACAAGACTATCCAACGTGTATCAGTTACATGGCACAAAATGATGTTGGAGCACCGATACTCTGGGTGTATTTCCGGGAAAACTGGAAGGCTTTAGTCGAACGGTTTGGTCTCAACGATCGCTATCTGCATAACATGATTCCGACTATCACCGGAAAGTTTGCAACAAACACTCAGAAAGACGAGGTATTTTTTCAATTTTTTTTTCTATTGAGAGTAATTTAATAATTATGATTTGTGTTTGGTTGTTTTGTTAGATGTTGGCGTTCTTTGCTGCGAACCCGGAAGTTGGAGCCGGTGAATCGGCGCGAAAACGCGCGCTTGAAACTGTCGACAATAATATTAACTGGTTGCGTCGCAACAAGGCTGCTGTGGAGGCTTGGATACAGGACAATAAATAATTTTTATGTCAGGATTCTAATCTATTGTGATGTTGTGTTCCAAAAATTGTATTTTCTTATTGATTTAGTTACCTAATAATTAAATAAAGAAAAAAAACGCCATTTGACATTTGCTTGATTTCATTGATTTCTTTTTTTAATTTTCAGGTTCAGGAAACTAATATAAATATGCAATTCAATATAATTTGTATTTGATTAACTGAAACGATAACAATAAAACAGATTCTCTTTGCCTTTGCTATTGTAATATGACTATTTTATTCTAATCTTGAAATTAATTATCTTTTTTCGTAGATTATGTTAACATTATTGTTGGAAATATTTATTAACCGCAAAATTACATTTAAAATTTGTAGAATTTGAAGAAACTACACAAAAATCTAACAGTTGACTTTTTGAGAACCTCTTGAAATCTTGCGGCCAAAAAGAACGAATTTAATTTAAATTTTACTTCATAATTTGAAACTGAGGAAACTATCTTATGAGGGAAACAAAAATGAGAGGCGCAAGCGTAAACCTGAAGGGTTGTAAAATCAATATCGGTTTTCTGTTTCCGCACGAAACGCGTAGGTGTCGCGTACACACACATCGTATTCACGTTTTCTGCCGCCAGTGCCGCCGCCAACCCCGCCCGCGCCCTTACCAACGAACCATCGACGTCGTCATCGTCGATTGCCGCCATCGACGCGCCGCGCATTCGCCCCTAACATACCATCTACTAATACTCAATACCAACAACCCTAAATTTCTAAATATCGAAACCAACTTCTAATCGTAATCAAAAGAGTGTTTAATCGACTTTTGGTGCAAAGTGCGTCAAGTCTTACGCGATTAGTGTGGACTTTAGTTGGGATAATGCAAGTTTTGCGCGGAATGTTTGAGGTAAACTACGATTGTGTCGATTGTGATTGTGTGCATATTGTGTGATTGTAAGGCAAGGGGTCGCGTTTTGCGTATCCTTTTGCTTGCCGTATCATGTCATACGTATGGTCGTATGGATTATCCTTGCTGCTTATTCTTAACTATTATCCTTGTACATTCCTAAGTGAAAATAGAAATATGAAACTGTTGCATGTTTTTCACACTTTAATCCGGAATGTGAGTTGCTTGAGTTGATTTGGAGCAGAATGAAATTGAAAGGTCAACGGTCAACAGTTTATAATGTTATTTAAGTTTAAGGAAGGAGCAAAGGATAACAGTTTTTTGTATCCTGCAAACTTCTAATGTAATCTAACTTCTGAGGCAATATGCGTGAATATGGATTGTAAACAAGAAACAGTGAACAGTGAAGATGACCTAGTTAAACTGAATGCGAATGAATTATTAATTAAAATTAAAACCCAACAATCCCCGCATGCTTTCGTAATTAAATCGTGTTCAAATTTAATTAAACTGGATTTTTCACGAGATTTTTCCAATTTCAGGTGTTTTAAAATGGATCATTTTGACAGCGGATAATTTTTACTTAATGTAAGTTAGTTAACTGATAATGTTTTTACTTAAAATAATGCCAAATAAATTAATTAAATTGTATATTTAATTTTTAGGATTAATGAGAAGACGTTTCAATAAACATTAACGTTTTTACACGTTGAATTCAAATCATTTAAAAATGGAGGATAATTGTAAAGGACCTCTTATCATCGGTAAGTTTTTATAATATTTCTTTAATTACTTATTTTTTTGTCAATTAATAAAGAAAATATAACAAGTGTAAAGAGTAAAGTATAAAGTAAACAGCTGAAAATACGTGAAATTAAAAGGGAAAAGCAAATGCGTGATGTAATTAACAAAACGCGAATATTTTACGAGTTGATAAAAATATCATTTGCTTGCTTTAAATATTTTAAAAGCAAGTATTCAAGGATATTTATTAGCTAGCTGAAGTTGATGTAGATTAATGAACTCATTAAGGAAAAAATAATGCGTAGAAAGCAACAACAACGTAACAAGGAGCAGGACTAAAAACTCTAAAAACAAAAGGAATCTTTTAAAATCAATTAATTATTTATTATTATTATTTATCATTATTTATTGTAATTTTTTGCAAAAGTGAAGACACATTAAATTTATATGATTAATCTTGTGCGTGAATTACTGATTTATTTTTTATATATTATTAAAATTGTTCATTATACAAAATTTGTGTGTTTTATTTATTTCATGTGCGTGTTTTATTTTCCTAATAGGATTCAAGGTCTTTACAGTTATTCTTTTAATATTTTCTTTATGGTTAATATCATTTCGATTTTTATTTTAATCTTATTTAGTTTCGTTTAGATTTTAAATGAATTTTCTTTATGATTTTTATGATTTTGATTTGTATTTGAATCTTAATTACAGCTTACATTTAGATTTGAAAAAGTGAAAATTCAATTTCTTTGATTTGTTGTGGAAGCTCATTGGCAGTCTTCTGCTTTTCTGGTTTCTTTGCATTCACAGCACAGTAAAATATCTAATTTTATAAGCGCATATCTTAGCTCCAGCTTAGTGGATGCAAGCACAAGCACAAGTTGTGATGAAACACATTGCATCTTCTATCTGCGAGATCTAAATCTAAAGCAAAGAACTCTAACAAGAAGTAAGGTTCAAACAAGAAACAAACATTTGCTGTGCTGGTGCTGGTGCTGTGGTAGTAAGTACTTGACGTACTCGTGGTTTATATTTATAATACACACATAGTTGTCGGTAGAGCTTTTTTAGGAACGCAAACAAATACAAAATGACGCCGAGATGACATACAAGTTTGTTAGAATTTGACGCCATTTCATAACACTCCATAACATTATACGCAAGACAAGATGTAAATGCTTCAAATGCACTTCAAATATAAAATATTTTCAGTTCAGTGGTGAATTGATGAGAATTTTGAATGTTTGAAATGCAATATTCTAATATCATTTTTCCTAACATTAAACTTCATCAACTAAACAACTTAGTCTTCAACTTCAAAGTCGAAGCGAAAGTGTTAAAATCACTTTAGACTTTTTCAGGAAGAATTTTTGACTGTTAGAACTTAGAATTTCTAAATTTTATTGAGATTCAATATTTTTCTACGACTTCTTTCAATGATGATTTTCCATGAAGTTGGTAAGAAATTTGAATGTTTTTAATTGCAAATATAATAATACAATATTTTTTGCAATAACATTAAACTTTTAAACTTTTTTTCAAGGGTGATTTTCAATGTTTTTAATATAAATTGATGGGAAATTTAAATCTTTGAAAGGCAATATTCTAATATCATTTTTGCAAACCTTAAACTTCATCAGCTAAACAACTTCAAGTCTTCAACTTCAAAGTCGAAGCGAAATTGTTAATCACACTTCAGATTTTTCAGGAAGTATTTATAACTGTTGGATTTTCAAAACTTTATTAAATTCAAATATTGTTCTACAAATAAATTGTTAGTTCGTTAGTTGTTTAGTTGTTTTATCTGAAAAAAATTCTATGAATGAATGAATGAATTTGAAAAACAGTTCCATTGAGAAAAGTTTCGGACTTTTTGTGAAGTGAACTCATCTGAAACTACTCTACTAGTTTGAACGACTCAAAGTGTATAGACCTCCCACAATATTGTCCATTAGCACGCGCCTGTGGAGCTAAATTGACGCTTGCTACATGACTTTTATCAACGACAACGACAAACGCACACGAACAAAAGGAATAAACGTGCATCGTGCATGGTCACGCTTCCATTGCATCTCAAACTCGACACTCGACATCAGGAGAGGAGCCTTCCTTATTCATAAATGCCAAGCCTAGAATACGATTAGCTTCCATATCATATTCGTTTTTTACACCTTCGAAGACTTCAAGACTTTTGAAAGAGTTGAAAAATAGTCTTAGAAAAATTATAGAATTTATGAATGAATTAATAAAAAAATTCCGACAAAATTTAACATTGCGTGAAATGGTTCTTAGATTCTTGAAAAATGGGAAATTTGTACATCCTGTATTTGGTTCTTTAGGAAATTGATAAATGAAGAGCAAAATGCACTAAAAAAGCATTCACTTCGTTTTTATACTGCTCGCTAAAGGCAACTAAAGTATAATAGAACGATGGAAGTTGTTGTTGGCGACTGATATGAAGCTGATAAAAAGTTGAAAAATCATCTGCGCTTCCGTCTTTTATACAAATAGATTTTTTGGTTCTATTTCATAAATTTCATAATAGATCGCAGACCACAGAAAATATTACAATATTACACGCACAAAACAAAATATTTATGCCAAGTATAATTAATAAAGATACTTTGACGAAAATATGTTGTATTCGCATATTTATTAGATACCCAAGAAAACATTTTTTTTAAATTAAATTTCCTTGTTTTAATAATTGTGAATTTGACTGCTTTTGCAAATATATCCATGTATTTTCTATGGCTTTTATATCTTTCGGTAATGAATTATTCAGTGCTTTATTCTCTCATTAGAATATTAATTCAGTAAAGTAAGTTTTGTTTATCAAATATTATTTTTCTCAAAACAAGAAAACTAAATTGGAAAGAAATACGCATTTTCTCCTGGAACAAAACAACTTTTTTTTCGTTTATTCATATTGAAATAAGAATGTGGATTGATCTTCAGTTAAAAATTCTTTATATCTGACCGGCAATCCAACATACTTTTTTGAGATTTTAATTATTTACTATAAAATTATAGTACGCGATTTTTTTCAAAAATATTATACTAGAAAATAAATAAAATCTTCAAGAAATGTTGGTTGCCGATTTATAGCAGATTTCCGAAGATTTTAATTTACATAACGGCAATAATTGATATTTCTGGGGTAGATAATTAATTAATTAATTACATTAGTGAAGTAACTAAATGATAAATGATAAATCTGAGCATTGTTGGCGTTAAAATGAAAATGAGAAACTGAGTTCTCCCACTGTGAGCGCCTTGTTCTATTTCTATTTAAAGTTTAAAGTGACCAAAGCGCAAAAGTCATAATTTAAAACTTTGCAGAGGTAAAATCTAAAATCTGCACGTAATTGCACCTTGGTGCTTGTTGCTTGGCGTAGTTACAGTTGCAATTCTGCAACTTGGAATAAAACGCATCGACGTTAATCACCGACATACGTCTACTGCGTTCGGTTAGTTTCAAGTCAATCTTATAACTTCAGGAAAACTGGAGAGCATGTTGTACACATGTGGAAATCAAATCGAATATAATTAGAATATCAGGCGAGGACAAGAGAGGACCAACTCAACTTCGCGCACTCTTTCAACCTATAGCTATAGAACATATAGATATAGATGCATGTGTGATGTACATCTGGTGTTTTAAGACTTGAGTTGAGATGCTTCAGAGACAAATTTATTTTAAGCCGCGGGCGCGCGCGCAAATGAAACTTGGAAGCTGTGCGCGTACACGTTTCAGTAATGTGTAGGCAGCCGCCATATTCGCGTAGCTTTCGTGTGTTTCCACGCTTTTATTGTGCTTTCCCATTAGTGAATTACTTAATTACAAACACAACTTAAACTTAGACAACTTGGCGCGTTAACTTTTCAAAACAAACACATATTGATAAATCCACGATTGGTAACTTATTTTAATAAGTCATTAATTCTAACAACAATCAACGAAAGTTTCTTGGTGTAAATGAATGAATGTGCGCAGAGTTTCGGAAAAGTTTGAATGAGTGTTATTTGTTTGGCCGCCATTTTTCGTTTTTAAAAAATTTAAATTTGTTAACTATTTGTTTATTTCTGAACTTCTTAAAGTAAATAGATTAGTTTTGAACCTGGAGGATAGAAAAGATGCAATTCTGAAAGTGGACAAAAGAAACAAAGAAATCGATGCCACACGCTTGGGCTATTAATAAATCAATGAAGAGTCAAGAAGTGAAGAGTTGAGTGTTAATGTTAGATTTAGACAAACAACACCAATAACAACCCCATAACAACTTCATTTTTATTCTTTAAGAGAGTTCAAAACATGAAAATAAAATCGCATTTGAACACTTTCAGCAGTTGTTTGTGTTTGTAGATTTAATTTAAGTTAAGTTTATGCACTTAACTAATAGTTTAATGCAAGTTGACGTCATTCTCAACTCAACTACTGAAATTTATTTCATCTTCATGACTCAAACTTGATGCCGATTCGTGCGCTTTATACACAAATATTTTAACAAGTGTGGAACAAATGAAATGCTTTTCTTTTGTTTTGTATGAGTGTTTAATCATGTGGTTTGGGTTAATATTTGATAAATAATAAAAAAATTCAAAGTGATTGAAGTTGAATGTGGTTGAATTAAACTTATTAGAAATTGTTTAGTCGTGGATTAGTTAATGTGCAGCGAAGAAAAATTAAAGTTTGCGCTACTAGTAAAAAACACGAAGGACAATAGACAGGACACTGGCAAAGGACAATTATGTCCTAGGAGCAAGGAGATGCTCGTGGTGCTTTTGTGCTGCATGCTGAAAATCGCGGAAATGTCGGGAGGTCTTGGCGGCAACAGTGGCAAAGGTGGCAACACCACAAGCCCTGCTGCCGCCTCCCGGCAAAAGAGACGCATTCGACAACGACGACGTTTTCGAGGTAAGAAACAAAACACAAAACTAAAAGGACTAACAGGATTAAGTCTCAAAGGAAATGTGCCCAACATTGTTCAATCTACTTGAAAATAACAAAATCGGATTTTCTGTCTTTTATTTATTTTATTTTGCGAACATAAATTTTTGCTCTATTTGTGTTTTGCGGTTTGCTTTTGGCATTTTTCAACTGAACTACGTCATAATTCGCGTCCGGTTGTTGCTCGCAACACAATACCAGCACATTCATATTAAATAAGCTAAGGAGCTAAGCAACAGAGCGGTTAATAGAGAAAAACGATGCCATAGTAGCCAAAACACGCTTTCATTGAGAGAGCAATTTATTTAATGAACATTAATTTAAAGGGCGGTTGATGAAGACCGCCACTTAAAAAACACACATGCGACAATCTACTCGCATAAATTCCTTAAAACGCGCAGTACGTTCGAGAATTAAAGCATATTAATGCATTAGATGCGAAAAGTTCAACTCAATCTATTTATAGCATAGCTTTATGTAGTTTCCCACGATTTTCCATGAGGAAAATCGTTAATGTCAAGTGTGGAGCGGCGGTGCGCCTGCAAGTCTGGCAACTTACAATACGCAACAGTCGACAAAGTTGCTCGCGTTGAATGTTCGAAACACGGCTAATAGCGTAGAGTTTAAAAGCTAACAAGAGTTTAAAACTTTAAAATCGTCACCTCGGAAAGCTAATAAAAGTAACAAGAATACAAGAAACATAATCCAAGTTGGATTTTCCATTACATTCGGCTAGGGTTGCCAGACGTACTCTTTTAAGAGTACATGTTCTCTTTTTGGGGTACTGCACTTTTGTACTCTCTACATTTTCAAGAAAATTCCATTTTGTACTCTTAATTTCAGAAATACTTAAAATTTGTACTTTTTTTTGCAATTTCCATCCCAAAATGGAAGCGTTGAACGCATATTCAGTTTAATCGGTTTAATGAAAAGTCAATGGACTAAAGAAAGAAACAGATTCATTGCTGAATCAATAAAAAATATATTAATGGTGAAATTCAACTTTAAAAATCTTGATTGCCAAACATTCTATTATGGTTATACGTAATGTATTATGAATTAGGCGCTATCGACGTTACCGTGTTCACAAAATTAGCGTTACGGAAGGACCCAGGCGCATACATACATGCATTTTATAAATACT
>JARJDT010005186.1:0-15702 GCA_030264655.1 Leptusa sp. GC000079
ACAATCGCACGAGTTGCTTGGACCGAACACAACTCGTTCGCGCAACCAAACTGGCAGCGACTGTTTTTGGCACAATAAAGTTTTAATGAAGATATTAATATTAAAACGTAAAACATTGCGCGTTTTTGTATAAAGCAAACACACACAACTATATTCGCGTGTATATATTGTCGAAATTGGAATGTTGTATTTGCGTATTTTGAACGAAACTTATTTTCCAACTGAGCACATTCTCAAATATTAATTTCTGGTAAATAATGGTCGGCGTTGTTTGTGTTCGGATGCGAGCTCTTGACGCTTTCGCGTTAATATTAGACTTGTATAAATCGTCACTTCACCCAAAAACGTCGTCCTGTTTCTCGCACCTTTTAACTTGAGGACTTTTCCTTCTTTAACTTACTATGGGAAGGCAACGACCCACCGAAATCTTACTTAATAACGCCGTGCTTTAATAAAGCATAATGAAAGAGTCTCAAGATGTTCTAAATATTTGGACGTCAAATTTATTTTTCACTTTTCTTGGCGTTATTAATACTTACAGAGTGTTTACTACTGCAAACTTCTTCTTGTACGACATAGTGTGTGATTTGAACTAAAACGCAATCGGAAAAATCGATAGTCGATTTTATCCTTGTTGAGAGCCTTAATGCCCATGCAGAAATCTACTCGCTATGAATATTCATGGCAACGAGGCCGAAAGGAAATAAAACGTATTCCAAATGTTCGCATTCGAATATATCACCATCCTGCGATTAAAATAAAACATTTGAGTTCGTTCCGAGGAGCGAAGCTTTGTTGCATTCTAGAGCAACAACAATATTTATTGTACTAATACTGAAACGATTTGCATTCTGTTTGGCTGATGTTAAACGGTTGCAAATATTCCCAAAACATTAATAATATGAAAAGTTGAATTTTTGTTTATTATGATGACAATTGGTATTGAAAGTTCTCCAAAGTTCAAAACGCGAAACTTTTCATTTGTTGTGCTGTCGACCAACTCTGAATAACTCTCTGAACAACGTATTCAAACATTCCTCCTCATTATGATGGCCAAAGTTTAAATTTAATTACAACAATAATAACAAGCGCTAAAGCAAACACATTTTATTTAAATTGTGATTAATTTTCAAAGTTTTTCCAGCAAGCATTGCGACGTCGCTTTAAAGCAATAGTACTTCTTTATCCCACTTCATTTCCATATAAAAGCCTCCTTCTGTAATACATTTTCACGGGCTTTTCGCTTTATTATTCGGTTACATTTGGACAAAGTTGTCAACTGGTTGTCGTAATTGTTAGGCTTAAATTAAATATAAAACTTTTGCAAACGTGCGTCAACTCAAACTCAACGCGAAAAGAAACTCAAATTTAGGTACATTTGCGTTAAGTCCATTTCATTGTGTGCGTTATTACAAAAACTATACTGAAGGCCAATTTCCTTCTTTCACGATAGTGGAAAATTGAGGAAAATGCGATTGCTGCTATTGGCTTATGTAGTTCAATGTTCACTTACGTGTGTAAAACTTGTTGTGCCCGTGCAGTTTTCTCTTGTATTTCCCGCGTATATGTGACCAGTAAATCACGTTGGAATGGACGTGTTCCATTTTAAAAATACGACAATATATACAATAAACTACCCTATACTTTAGTATACAAGGAGTTGATGCAACTTAATGCACGTTACAACATTAGGTTGTTGCCTACAAAGACTATTATCCTTGAAGATCACTTTGTACATTGTTGGTTAGTTGTTCGTTGCTGATTTTCCCAGTTTCCAATCTTTTCTTTCTTGGTTGTGCAACGGAGATCCACTCGTATTTGTCAACGTCGTCGTCGCATGCAGGCCATGCGAATGTTTCTGCTTTCGACAATATTGAAACTCCTTAAAGTCCTTTCTTAATGCAGGTTTAGACAATAGCTTTTAGGTCTTAAAATACATGTCCTTACATCATGACTTGAAAGCAATTATTGTTATGTAAGTATGATAAACAAGTCGTAAATTTTCTCCTCTTTTTTATTTGCAGCACACTTTGACAGGACATTCGGGGAAGGTCCTTGCTGCTAAGTTCCTAGGCGAAGCTTCCAAGGTCGTCACCGGGAGTCATGATCGCACGCTGAAAATTTGGGATCTACGAAGTCGCGCATGTAAGTGCATATTAAAGTCAATAACTTGTTCACGAAGAAGTCAAGCGTTCGTCATGCCGTGTCGTTATCGATTTTTGATGTATTGCTTGTAACGGTCCATTGTTGAACAATCGACAACGACAATTATGCGCTTATAATAGTAGTAGAAGTGGAAATAGTGGTGGAAAAGTCGCATAGAAGACGCACTCTTGTGGCATAAAAGCGCAGACCTATATCTAGCAATTTCACGCTTCATTTACGCACTCTTCATCATCTGATTCTTTTTCTCAGTTGGCTTACTATGATTTTGAGATATTAGACGCTTCAGCTGGCGAATTGTGGCGCTTTCACTTCTTGTACTCGTAGTTTTATTCTAATTGCACGGGCAAGTTAATTTAATTTATTAAGATTTTCGTAGAAGTGAGATTATGAAGCTGGTACAAAAAGTGAGTAAAAAAGACTAATTGGATCTACAATTTTAAAATTCGGTGTGCGAGCACCAAGAGTGCCAAGCACGTATTCAGAGTTTTCATTTAATGCGTAATCCTAATTAGGCGAAACGACGTAATGACGCAACAAGAGGCGAACGGACTACGGATGACTTCAAAAACTCAAAGAGTTCAACTTTCATGTAGGTACATGGACACCTCAGCAGCATCCAGTAGCACTAAACAAAAAAAGAAAACGGATCTTTTGCTATCTGGAAAAGTTGTTGACTTTTGAACTTGCCAGGCTCATTTTTAACACTTACAAATAAAGATGAAACTTAAATTTGAAAACTTGCTTTTTGCTTATTGTCAAATGTAAATGTATTGTGGTAGTTGAAAATAAATTAATCGAATGAAGGGCGGCTTGCAAAATGCCGATAAAAAATGTTTGGAAAATGTCGACTCATAATTTAATTTAAAATCAATTTAGCCAAGTTTCACAATTGACGATGATGGTGAGTGGTGATGTGCTCGACACAGCCACTCAATGCGCAATATGTCATTCAGAAAATATAAAAGATGAAAAAAATACTGCGTGTTCAAAGTCCAAGTTTAAAATTAATTGCAGGTATTGAAACGAAGTTTGCTGGGTCGAGTTGCAACGACTTGGTGACCGCCGACAGTGGAGGATCGTCGATCATCAGTGGCCATTTCGACAAGCGGATACGTTTCTGGGACACAAGAGCTGAATCCAGCGCCAACGACATCGTCCTTAATGGCAAAGTTACCTCGCTGGACCTTTCAAGAGGTAAATACGTTTCAGCTTACTCTATTTTTGATCAGAACTAGTGCTTGCACCGGAAAAGTCACTTTGTGTTTTCGTCCACAAATTTTTTACTGCATAAATAATGCCCTAACAAATTTCCTTTCCCGAAACTTAATGACTCAATTCTGTTTACTTAGCAGTAAGCATCTAGAGCGACCACTCGGCTCTTCTATTTTTACAACTTGTCTTGGACACTACATAGTGGCCGAAGTGATTTCTGCTTTTTCATTCTTAATTATTCACAAGATCACTAAGCAACCTTGGGCAACCTGATGCTAACATCGTAATGTGAAACTCTCTGAAAACGGTTAAATTATTTAAGAACAAGCGGCGATGGCGTATCTAGAGACACAGATGGTTGCTTACGCTCTTACTTCATGTTCGTACCTAAATTTAATGTCATTATCATTACTTTTCATTGTAGCTACCTTGCAGGTAACATCTTTTGTGCGTGGATTTTTTCCCTGTATGTTGCCATCTTTTCCCCCGAACCGGTGAATGAATAAATTACGACGATGAAATCTGTTAAGCAAATTGTAAATGCAAATTTGCCGCTCGTACCTTCCAACAAGTTTCTCCCAATTCAACAATTTCCAACGTTTTTTTTCAGATATGCCGGAAATGTTAAATTACTTCCGTGTAGTTTCAATCAACGGGGTGCAAATCAAAATGAATAACAGATTGTTTGATTTCAGATGGTAAATATCTGGTTACGTGTGTCAGGGACGACACGCTGAAATTGCTCGATCTAAGAAAATGCCAAGTTGTGATGACTTTCAGGTAAGTTTTCCCTTTAAGCTTGAGCCGGAGGGCATTTAATTTTTATATTATTAAGGTAATTGATTTCATCTGAGATTTTATCAGTGTAGTCGCTGGAAGTTTTTTCATTTCGCTAAAACTCAATTGATTTTAATAGTTATTTTAAGTGATATCCAAAAACGATTTGGAAAATTTGGAAAACTAGGTTAAGAATTTATCAATAAATCAAATTGCAATTTCGATGCTTTCACATTCCAAGACTGCAAGACTCGAATTTCCATGATAAATCCATCGCAGTCGTAGCATCGCACGATCACCATCTAACATCGGGTTTTTCGTCGTCTTGTGCACTTCCTTGCGTATTCGCTCGCTGTGAATCCAATAAACATCTTTTAAACAACTTATTTTCCATCATTCCGAAGCAATGCCAGCTGAAAATGCAACAGCAATACACGAAATTTGTTTATATCCGACGCTTGCATGCAACCGACCGACCGTGGAATCCTTAGAGATTAAAACAACTTTTCCTATTTATTCTATGACCTGACATTGCGCCGAGCTGTCTTCTTTTCAAAATGTTAGTCCTTTATACAGGAATACGATTTTCCTCACATCAAAGCGTTAGTTGCTAGTTTTCAATGTTTTAAAACACTTTGTATATGTTATCCTAGAGCTGCACACAAGATCAAGTACAAGCATAGTTCGCCTTAAAGTGTTGGAAAAGCGTGTTTGATGATGCTCTTCTAGGATGTGCTCTTGTAGGCGAGTTTATCATGAAAAAGTGGGTTAAGTAACGAGAACACCACCAGACAAACCAACAGGTCTCCGAGATTAAGATAAGCGCGTTGCAGCTTGGGATAGTGAAGGCGCCGGGCTCCTTGTGATATCACCATAAAGTCATCTTTTTCTACTATCGTGCGTCATTAATCTTAAACGGAGCGACGTACCGAAGAAGCTAACAGCGTTTTCGTTTTATGTTTCCCGCCTTTTACAGAAACTATACATGACAAACCTCTTTTTTACAGTTGATTAAATTAAAACTTCAATCTTAATTTTTTAGTCAACTTTCGTATTTTGTTCTGCAGTTGTGATGGATTCAAAGTGGGATGTGATTTTTCTCGTGCTACATTTAGTCCTGACGGTCAGTATGTTGCGGTTGGTTCAGCCGATGGCAGCGTTTACATCTGGAGTGTGGCAACATCCGGCGTGGAGACAATCCTCAAAGAGCATTCGTAAGCACTTCATTTCATTATCATGATGCATATGTGTTGTGTCTGCTTAAGCGCATTAATCGATTTAAAAGCTAGCGATGCTTTGTTGTTTGGTGTGGTGCATCGATTTGATTTGTTTCTTGCATGTGTGAAGATCTCATGGCCTCTTCTCCAGGTCCGCAACGACGGCCACAGCTTGGTGTCCCTACGGCCATTATCTAGCGAGCGTCGATCGTTCGCGAAGGGTTGTCATTTGGGGCGATCACTGATCCCGCAAGGGGGGCGGCAGACGACGACGACCGATCCACACCGTTGCGACTGAATGCTACCCCCAGGAAAAACGAACAAACGGCGACAAATGAAACGAACATCACCAACAAACAAACACTCAGGTGTATAATTAATATACTTTTGTAAATATTTACGTATATAAACGCCATCATCACATTAATAGTCATGTTGTCATAAAGCGAATACACGGTAATAATGAACCATTTTTAAAAACTACATATATCTATTATATTAAAATAGCTTCGAATTGCTATGTTTTCTTTGTGATAAGATACACAAATATGATATTTGTACATTATAGGCTTTTAAACTTATGAAATGCATATGAAATCGTGGTCACTTTTCTATATCAGGATATATCGTTATATTTACTTATAAATTATAATACGCCAATATGGAGCCAAACATTTTTACATAAGTAGATAGAATTATTCAAATTCTAGCATATTCCATAAATATTAAATATTGAATAGAAAACGTGATTTTCTAACTATTCATAGTGTGCCTTTTTTGAAAATTGAAATTTAATTTTTTAATGAACTCTTTATTATTAAATATAATAATATTCCAAATTAATGTAAAATCGCGCTATGAAAATAATAAATCGAATCATAATAAAAAGTAAATTTGCGCATGGATAAGTTTTAATTAAAATGGAATTTTAAAACATTAGCTTAATTTAATTCTTGTAAATGCTCATGTGTTCGTGCTGTTTTACGATTTGTTGTTTTTACTGAAAGCAAATCATAAATGCGGATTGATATTCTATACAATATGTTAAATTTAACAAATTACATTATTTGTTATGTCCATAAAATAAACATTTTATATTGAACCAATTCATTTATTTATATTTGAAAATATTAATTCCATTTGTAGAACTTGGTTGTATGCAACTGTACTAACTTTACTGCGACTTAAGTAGGTTTCAAACTTGAGGAACTCAAGCAACTTAAGGTAAGTTAATAATCTGTGAATTGTTAATTTAAAAATGTCTAACAACAAGAACATAATCATAACTCATCTAAATGCACCCCTCCTGTGGTGTGCATATAAAATTAAATAAAACTCGACGAGAAGAGAAAGGAGCCAAGCTTTAGGTGAAGCTAAAAGCTTCTAAGTGCTGCTTAAGAGCAAGCAGCAGGTGTCGTCAGGCGCGTTACTTTGTCTCGAATGTTGGGGACTTTTGAGCAGATGGTTCCAAAACCTTTAATTGGCGATTTGACCGTTGTTGCCGTTTACTATAAAGCTACCGCTCTTCACGTGCAACAAAATTCAACCAAGGTTTTGGCTACTAACTATTACAATGAGGACTAATTTCGAAATTCACTATTTGGGAAACGGTCAAACCGCAATAACTAGCACTATTACGCTTATGCTATTTTTAGTATAATTGGAATAATAATGTTAATTGTACAAAATGGCGGTTACTCATTTCCGCCATTTTGTTGAACGCAACAATATCTTAATTAAAGTTATTGTTCCTAGAAACCCGTCCACTATTTTATTAGGACTATGGAAGGATTGTTGAATAGCAGCAAATTTGACGGTGTAGATTTTTAATAAATGAAATTGCTTAGCCCTTCAATTAAAACCCTTCCACAGATGGATGTCGGTACTGCTGTTGTATTTGGTTTTCTGTCTTTGTGTCTTTGATGAAGTAATTTATTTTGCCTGATGCCGAGTGAACGTAGGGAAATTTATGGAAATAGCAAATTAATCCACTTCACACAATTCTGCCTTCTTCGTTCCTGTGATTCCTTATTTCGTTGGCGGTTGGTGCGCTACGCGTCGAGTTCGTACACTTCGGCATATTAAATTAAGAAAATTATTAATTCGTTGTTTTGTTCCATATGTTCGCTTTGCGAACACTACGATAGTTTTAGTTTTGCAGTGCATATCACGCCTGATGAACACAACACCGGTTGAGTTATTGAAAGTGAACGAAATATATTTCAGAGCGACGCTAAAGTTGCCGAATACATGTATGGAGCGCAAGATTGCAGCGACCCAACAAGAGGTGAATTTTGCCTCCTTTTGCTGTGGGGCGGTGGTGGGTAATTAATATTCCAGGAGAATCTTGTTGTCTAGTCATCAGTCAGGACGTTCAATGATTACCACCTGGAACCGTTCTCAAGATAAATGGGCGACGCAGTCTTCGCCTCGCTCTCAATAGATCTTCATTTTCACATCTACACGTACTGATACTACTTACATTGAATAATGTCATCATACAGGATGTCAACGCAAACCACAATTTTATAAAATACAAACTTTATTCATCCAGAGTAACTTGTAACATTTTTATAATATCTTTAACATTTGAAGACAAAAGTGAAAGGAATTCAATAATAATTTTAGCTGTTATTTTATTATTTAATTGAAGATTTCATTGCTCCTGAAGGAGAGTAAGTAAACAAAATAAAAATTGTATGGAATGTAGTAGGAAATGGTCCATGTCTGAAAGTAAAGAGTGTCCATTTATAACGACATCGAGGATGCTCAAATCATTGTTTATTGTTATCGAATAAAAAATTCACTGCTTTCCCAAGATTCCTATTTTCTTATTCTGTTCTCTGGACTCTCCATGAACTTACGCCAAAAACATTTCCCATTGATGTTGATGATGATCACGACCGGAAGACGACACTCCACGTGGCTTTCCTATTGGACTTGCTTGTTTTGTGTGCCATTATTAGAAATCTGCGTCTTTTACTCTCTCCTTTATGCCTTTTACTTTATCATTTCTGATTTCGGCCAAAGAACTTCCCCAGAGGAAGTTTTCCAACAAAAAGCGAAAACAATACACGCACACACACCAAGAACCACAAACGCACAATAAGCAACGCAGGCTTCGACTTTCTTCCTTCTCCTTTGGTGATTGTTAACCCCTTTGTGTTTTACACGCGACTCGGACTAAGAGAATTAATTTGCATTTGTTGGGGTTGGGATTCTCGCTTTGCTTCTACTTATACATGTCCCTTGTTGTTATTCAGATGACTATAATAATACAAGAATAATGCACACAATGCCATCGCAAGTACATCCTCTTTTTAGTTATTTTCGTTTTACTTCTTCACATCCTGACGTCAATTTATGCGTCAAGCAAAGGCAAAGAAGGCGTGCGCATTAAATGTTGATTGTTAAAGTTATTCCACGTATAAACTCGAAGAAGCAAAGAGGAGAAAAATATGATTGAAAAGAAGAATGCTTCAATGGCGCATAGTCATAGCCGTCGTCGGTCGAAAATGACATTGCTAATTAAACACAGAGTGAAGGGCGACGACAACGCCGAGGAAAATTCCAGGGAAATTTAATTATGCTAGCAACATTATTTTTCAAGATAAATTAGCTTTGATAAAGTGTATTCGGGCGGAAATAAAGTACGTAAATTACGTATAAAGTATAAAAGTTTCATCTGAGTTGGTGCGTTGCTTGCTGGATTGGCAAAAAACCTCCCTTCCTGCCTGCGTTCATTTGTGAAGACGCTCGCGAGTCTGATCAAAGTTGTTCCTGAAATCAGGTGGACTCTATTGATTGTGCATAGTTAATTAACTTAAAGATTAGCTACACAAGAGCTTTTCTCGAGAGCTAAGAACACGGAACGGGCATATCCGGAAGCGCAAAAGGCCTTTCTGCAAGATGCGTGCGGATAGGACCAACTTCCTTTTATAGAGAGCGAATAACAACAACAAACACTTTTCGTCCATCTATCGATTTCGAAGCGGGCGTGCAAATATTTACCTTCCTGAATGGCCCCCAAGCGAAGAGCTCATCTTGAGAAGATGATGAAATTTGGAAAATTCGCTCTTCGTATTAAAGGACTCGTTAACGATGATCTATGTGTGCGTTTATACAGTGGCATATTGCGTAGAGTGTGTGCGTGGACTAAGGAAGTGAAAAAATATCATACAGGCAAGGATCAAGACTAGTTACGCCGTTTCGAGCTGTCCACTGGAGTGTCGCATGTGCTTGTGAGAAGAAAAAACACGCAGCGCTTCTGTACGCGACAGGATGAATGTTTGTTTGCGTTTTGTTTGTCGGTGCGGTCCCGTGCGCGTTGGATTTTCCTGACTGCGGTTTATTATTATAATTTGCCAACGGACAAAAACTCTAATTCGCGAGCGCAGGAAGAAAGGGATATTTTCAACAGGGTCGTAGTTAGCATGATAATTCGTAAACAGTCACTTTAGAAAGCAATTGGCCTTGTGTGATGGCAGTACGGTCCTGTGGTTGATGCTTTTCTTTCTTCTGTATCCATCACTAGTGGCTGGCGGGACGTTTGTAACGAGTTGAAAATGTCCGTGCTAGTGTTAGTTGGCGGGTGTGGACCGTTATGCCGACGAAGGTTTTTCGCCTTATCTCTTCAACACCGAACCGGGGCGACAACCACACTGACACAACATGGACGCGTAGAGTAACGACGAAGGCGACACCAATGTCGACGACGGTGTCATGCCTGAGGACTAAGGACGAGGCCAGGACGACGAAACAAAACGAGTTATTTATTTGTTGAACAGCCATCCGAGAGGGCGTGCTTTTGTCATTTTCGGTTCGGTTTTGATAAATGAAGGGCGCCGCCGTTCGTGTCAACGCTTACGTTCTAGTTTCTGCAACAGTTACACTTTCTTCTTATACTGGCTGCTTTCTACCCCTATTTATTTATCCTTGCAAACAAAAAAAACTCTAAACAGTTGCTAATTATTTAAAAAAAACCACAATCAATTGTATAGTTGAGTAATTTATAAACATATTGAACACCCTGTATAAGTCGAACATTTGTGAACAACAAAGAGTCGAAAACTATGTGACGAAGGTCCTCACCTCTTTATTACAAACAACTCATTAACCATAAACTTTAATTAATTTGCAACCTTCGTCCTTGTTGTTTGCGCAAGGAGCACAATTCTGAAGGCAACTAACTACTTACTCTTCTTTTGTTTGCCGATGTTTGTGAGTTGTTGTGGTGGGTTCTTTTGAAAGGGTGCGCTTAAGCTTGAAAGTATTCCTGAAGCGAGAATTTTGTCGATTTGCGTTTTAATAAATTCCCGAATTGTTTTAGTTTAGCGTGCACTTTTCACTTTTAGAGTGGATGCTTTTCTGAAAGCAAAGCGATGAAGAGTGCGATGAAAAACAAGGCGAAGAATGAGCTGAGTGTACGAATATTATTAAGCCGTGCGTTTCTGTGTTGCGGATGATTTTAAATGAAAAGCAAACGATGTTATATCATCATAACCATCATCATAATCATTATTTGGACTTGGACTACAAGAGTTGTTTTTCTGCAATTCTAGCATGTCTTGCCAACTAAGCGTATTTGTTATAATAATAAGTTATAAAGTTGCCACAGCAAACCGAATTCAGCACTTACGTCTTTCTTATTCGTCTCCGCATCTGTATCATTGAAATGAATATCTAGTTAAATTCGAAGGATATTTAAATAGGATAGATGAGGTCACTTTGGCATCGTTTTTCCTTTCTTCGTTTCGAAGCTCATCAGGGTCGAGCCTAAAATCCCTTCGGTGTCCTCATGTTGCACACAGACAACGTCGACATGAGCGAAGACCAGTTTAGAGGGAAAATCCGTTGAAATTGAAGCCATCGCTTAGAGATATTGGATATTGACCATCGCTGACGCAGTCATCGGACTCTGGTCTGGTTGCGGACGGCGTTGAATCAATCCGACATTTACTGGCTGGACAAATTCCTAGATAGCTCGATACGAAATAGCAATCGTACTCGATGAGAAAGTCCGAGTGAGAAGAGGAAAGAGATTTAAAATCGTCCTTCAATTCGGTTCAATAATATACTCAATCGGACGTTAACCATTCGGAATCGGACGTTTCTTATTTTCTATCTATTCCTGATGACATCCACACAATTTCGTCGTCTTTCATTTCGATTTGTATTAAAGTGGAATTATTGGATCAAAATTGTGTCTAAATTTTTATTAAGGGTGGTGATATTTTTCTCTGAACAACGATAACTGAGCCAAAAATGTAACAAATGCAGAAAATTAAGGTACCGAATGTTGGCTAAGTTGTAATGAACGGTAATGGTCACAGCTGCCATCATTCTGCTGCTTATACGAGTTTCCAAACTAAAATTTTAGCTTGTAGCAAACGTTATCCCCGACAACTATTAAGTTAAGACTTTATCACACATCTAATAGTACACGCTCAATGTCCTAATTCTGAATATGTTAACCATGGTTTTATCATCTCGATCCCTAATACACGAAGAAAGGTTTATTTTATAGCTGCAATATTAACATCAACAACAGTTAATTCTGAATGACAGCTATTATAATTTTATACGGTTAGTTAGGCGCCAAAATTGCTCCAATTTGTGTTGTTTAGTTTTGCTTTTCATAATGTCAAAGTTTCCTACACATTTCCGGGGAAGAGTTTCGAGTGCGATGACATGTTTCGCGTTAAGGTATTTCCATAAAGAAGAGTCTAGGTTGGAAAGTGTTCACAGATATAAAGTGAACGAAACATCATCACAAACTGCGAAAAGAGGGGAAACATTTTCCCAGCAAGCCGCAAAATGCCAAACGTTACGGCGTTTATGAGGTCTGTTTCGTTGCCGCTCGTCCCAGTTTTAGGTTTAGTTGCCTGTCAGCGCGAGAGACTAGGGCAATGTGGCAATACAGGGAGGAAAATCATCATCGTCGTCGTCGAGTTGCAGTTGTTGTCTCGGTTGATGTTGATGTGGATGAGTAGACTAGAGATGGTTTCGGTGGCGCTGTTTATCTGTTTACTTTGCAAACATAAATTTCGCGGCTTGATGTCAGGTCGCATTGCGGCGACGTTGAAGAGACGCTTGGCTTAGAATAACACCTACTAAAATATCTCTTAACACTGATTAAGATAATCTAATTCGGAATTGAAGCCGCAAATTAAAAATCAATTATTCAGCGTGCGTGATTGTTTATTGGGACAATAGTTTGAGAATTGGTTGCGCGCAGCGCAATGAGGAGGAGAAGCAACAAAGTGGCGGTGAAGAGATAAGACATTAAAATTTCATTGCTGGCGTGCCTTGCCGATAATGCGGTTAGTCGTCGTTGCTCTAAATATCGGCAAATCGGTGGAGTCTGGTGGCGCATCCGATCGTGCCAATAATTCAAAAGGGGAAGAACCAGTCACGAATTTGCGGCTTGTACTAATATTACAACTCGGCTGCTGCCGCTCGCATTGCTGCCGTTGTTCTCTTGTTGTGCTGCGATGTCTAACGGCACCCGCATCGAATTGCCGCCCTTGTTGTGTGTACAACAACCGCCGCCGTCGACAAATACAATGTATATCTACATATATACAAAAGAAGAAGAAGCAACCCGAAACCTTTACCAGCGCAAGCAGCATCCTCGTTCCGATTTAGTTTCGCAACTTTAGCTATTCGAAACATTCCCGATAAACATCTTATTAAATCCTCACTCCTTGCACTGAGCGTACTTAGTTTGCCGGTCGCTTCGAGAAATCTTTATTGCCGATGCTAATGTTCACTTTAACTTTACTCTTGTATATCAACATGGTTGAATTCTGCGATTTCTATTTATCTGTAGCAGTTATCGGCAATTTGTACGCAAATATTTGTTTAACTGATTCATGCAGATGTTCAAACGAGGCAAACATGACTTCATCAGGAGTGATTTGCTGTTGACAGAAAAACACATTTCTATCAGAGTGACTAATTTTGAGAAAACAGGCAAATTCGCCCAAATATGTACATTTTGCACGCTCTAAATATCCCCCACGACATTTTAAAAGTCCTTATTAAGAGTTCACTTCACTCTTATAAGCCAGGAGTTGGGGTCTTTTGCGCACGTCATTTGAGGGATTGATTTTTCCTCCACATCACATGTTGTATAGTTTTAGTAAATGCTTAGCAAAGAAATTCATTCGTTATGCATTCTGCATTTGTTACTGTCTTGTTATATCTCACATATTGTGCCATCGCTGTATGCCATTTACATCGTCGTGTCCTGCTTCCAGCAAAGTTTCTCTTTCTCATATGATATGAGGCATTCACTTGCACTTCCACAACATCTTGAAAGATTTGGAGTTTGTGGAGAGAAAGGAGTGAGTTACAGTTAGCAAACACAGTTCGTAGTTCAGTTCGTTGCTTATCAATAATGTATGAACACTGCGAGGAGAAACAACAGAACGTCGAGTCAGTGAGTGCACACAATATTACTACACATAGTTTGGGAGGAAGATGATGTGTAAGCAAAACACACATACAAATCATCATCATTAGAATTATAGAATTAATTAGCGATAAAGTATTCCCATATGTCGCGTTCTGAAACTCTCTGCTGAATAGAACGTAACTAACTGGGGAGGAATTCTGCCTTCAGCAAGAATAGTTGAGAACGTTCAGACTATTAACATAAATTGTTACGTTTTCGGATTATTAATGAAATATTCTGCGTGTGCATGCGTACAGATTTGCAAAATTGCGAAGGAAGACACATTATAAGATGATGGGAGGGAAGTTCCTTTGGGATTATTTATCACCCATACGAAAATTAGTAACACACGCGCCTAATTTCTTTCTGGAAGATTTCAATATATTGATTTAGTTCAGGTGCTTAGTATTAAAGGAGGAGCTAATCCAATCAACCCAAGTAATAGGATTGAGATATTTATAATTAGAATTTCGTATATACTCTTATCGCATCATTGATAGCCCTTTTCTTATCATCAAACTAAGAGCATTAACTCCCATTAACGAGAAAAATTACTTAGTCTCATATACCCCCAATTCTATTCTGCGATGTCTGATTAGTATCATGATATCACGCTAATAGAGGTCATAATTCGAGTGGATATGTACCTACCACTGAAGCAGTAATAGAATACTGATCGAAAACTCCCACCCTCTTAGGGTTAAGGGAAACCAAACCACTGAGTGTTCTAAAAGAGAAAAAATAGTTCTGTCATCTACGACAAGATCAATTACAACATTCGGTATCTCCGCAAGATTAGGAAACGCATCAGAAAGCAGAAAGCATCAGAAGGAGTCCTTGACTTTCCACATTAAGAAATAAGTAAACCTAACCAATTTCCTTGTTATTTCTGGTTGGAAAGGGTCGTCGGTCGTATCACCGCTTAGCTTTAGTTGAAATAACTCGCGGCTAACAGACTTCACTGATGGAAGAAGGAAAAGCAGGAGTGTACGAGATTAGGTAACGGGTGTGGTGTGGAAATGTGAACCACTTCTAGAGTCTACAATAGTAGGCACCGTATATTTAGTTCCGACTGGTGAGAGTGATCGTGATTAGATTGCGGTTATTGGATTTCATTTAGGGTTTAGGCAACCGAGTATGTGTGGAGTATCGAGTGAATGCGTTCAGGATATGATATTTAATACGATAATCTCTAACCAATCATTTCCTTCTTTTGAACATTTGCATATCCAAATCAAATTTAGCGGTTTTGTAAAATTTACCGGTACTATTCAACACATGAAGTTGCGTTGTTTGCGTTTAATTTTCGTCTGTAATTCGTGTTGCAATGATTTCGATGACGATGTTTATTAAATTAATGCAAAAAAGAAAACGAAAACTCAGCACTTTAACGTCCTGTTTTATTAATCCCCAGAGTCTACTTAATATTTGTTTTCGTAGCTTTTTATATTTAAATTTTTAATTAGTCCGTTTAAATCCCTATGAATTACAAAAAGTGCATTTTAAGTCCACTAACGTACCATACATTGTGAATTAAAATGTGCACGGGTTGTGTTGTGACTCGTGCAGAAATCACTCTCCAGTTAAGTAGGATACAATTCTGGCAGGACTAGGTCGACTGCAACCAGCATACACTTCTGCACTCTCAGAGTTGAGTCTGCAAATGACGTTGGAGTAATTTAATCGTAATTAAAATACACACGTTGAACCGAATTTTATGCTTACACGCTTTGATGGACGCGACTCACTCACTTCCTGACTACTTCACTCCACACACTTAACTCGTCCGCGAAATTTGTTAATTTACTTGTTTCAATTCACATTGTATATTTATTTACCATACAACTTTGTAAAAAATTACTCTAAATGTTC
>JARJDT010005190.1:0-18071 GCA_030264655.1 Leptusa sp. GC000079
TAAACTTGCAATTTACCTTCAACTTGGGCACACCTGGCAGCAATTGTTTGGGCTTTCTGGGCGGAACTTGCTGCATTTTTTCGGTACACGCACAAGCTGTTAAGTCACATGTCACAAAAGCGAATTCGATTCGATCGATCAGAATCGACAAAATCAAACGCGGAACATCAATATTTGCAATATTTTCCTACGAATCGATTCTGAATGTATTGAAAGCGCTACATTTTAAGGTCACTTTGTTTACGTAAACTTGCGCAGTATAGTTGTGAGTTAAGTCGACTGAAGTGGTAACATGCAAGAGCGCATGCGTAAGTGGCTTAATATTTGAAATAAAAAGCGTATTTCGGTGATTTGCACCTATTTGCATAGCGACTCGCATTGAAATTACAATTGAAAAGCGCGCTGTATTGTTCATTGTTTGCTAATTCAATGAGTTGTCCAATAGTCGAAGGTACAAGTCCACCCACGCTCAAAAAACTTAACGATTTGTCTACATGATCATATGCAACCAAGCGCTCCTTGTTATTTTTAGATGCTCCGGCGAGAGTTTGGAACTATCCCGCTGACGACTATTTCGGCCAATTGAATTTTGAATTGGCCGAATACGTCAGTCCTGGAGATGTTAAATTGGTGTATTTCAACTCCAAAGGAGTGGAAACTACTGCCAAACATTTAGAAAATCTTCCTACCAAGATTTTGCTTCATGGCTGGTTGACAAGCATCGAGGCGAGTCCTTGGTACGAACCTCTTAAAGAAGCTTACCTGCATGAAGCTGCTGAAATTAATGTCATCTATGTTGATTACTCCGGGCCAGCAAGCAAAAAATATTCCGTTGCTGCACCAACATCACATAATGTGGGCAAAGTCCTTGCAATGCATCTTCTAACTTCTAATGTTCACCCGAAAAACTTCCATTTAATTGGGCATTCTTTGGGAGCTCATGTAGCAGGCTATGCAGGTCGACACATTTTCAAAGAATCAGGTCAGAAAGTAGGACGGATGACTTTTCTGGACCCGGCAGGTCCCAAGTTCAATATCTCTTCGGAACTTGTCGGTCCGGACGACGCGCAATTTATTGATGTTATTCATACAAACTGCGCACAAAGTGGACTTAGAAAGAGCGTCGGACATGTTGATTTCTTTCCAAATGGTGGACGCGAACAACCAGGATGTCCACCATTAGACATTGATAGTAACTTACCCATAAAAAAGATTATCGTGCAATTTCTCACAATTGTATTTTTTGTGTTTTCAGATAATTGCAGTCATGCAAGATCAACTTTGTACTTTATTGAATCAGTGGCAAAGAAACCAAAGATTTGCAGAGCTGCAGCATCCTGGGAAGACTTCCAGGCTGGGAAATTCCTCAATGAAAAAGTGGACATTTTTGGGGAACATATATCACAAGAAGCCAGAGGAAATTTATACTGCGTTACTAACGATAATTTTCCGTTCTTTAATAATACATAAATTTATTTCAAAATAATTTGTTAATTTACAATGTAATTTAATTTATAAAATTAAATTCTATACAAAGAAAGCTATTTTTAATAATCTACTTTACCGAAAGGTTGTTGTTCATTTGTGTTCAAATAAAAATTACCACGAACAAAATTCGATGCGAACTCTCCCATGAAAATCATAATATTATCAAAACATAACCCATCGTTGAAACTCTCTTTAGAATCGCAGTACCAAGCCGGGAAATTCGTCGAATTGATGGATTCGATGAAATACAACGGTGCGCGATTATGACTGCAACCGGAAATCGCATCACAGCCATCTTGATTACTTCCACCATTGGGCCAAAAATCGACGTGTCCAATCGATGTCTTATACCCCAAAAACACTGTGCTTGTGTGGATAATGTCCACAAAGTTGGCATCGTCCACACTGAGTCGTTCATTCAATGGCTTGTCATTGAAAGCAGGACCAGCAGGGTCAAGGCCTGTGATGCGTCCAATTTTATGCCCTTTGTTGTTCATGTTATTGATGTGTTGAGCAGAAAACCCAAGGACATGTGCCCCCAATGAATGCCCAATTAAATGGAACTCTTCAATAGGAAGATTGTGTTTGTCACTGAGGTCGATTAGAGTTTGTCCCACAACATGAGCGATCATTTGTGCGTGCAGCACGGCGAAAGGGTAGAATTCAGCAGCGTAGATGCCCCAGTCAATGACAATAATGTTGCGTTCACCATAGGCAAGGTACGCGTCGACTGTTGGTTTAATCCAGGAGGAATTGCTGTCGCCTGTGTAGCCATGACAAAGAATTTTGTAGCTGTGATAACTGCGATCGAAGAAATCCCCATCGGGTATAGACTCGTTTGTAAACACGATGGGTGTTTCTTTGTTTTCTTGATTGTAAAGAAAGAATGTTACGCCTTCTTCCTCCACTGCTAAAGCTATAGAATTATTAAAAATTAATAATCGTTAAAATAAAAAGAAACAATTCAATTACCTGTTGATGCAACGCTTATTAAAATGAGGAAAATGCACAAGTTTGAAGCCATTTTGTGGATGTTAATTTATTACTTAGTTATTTATTAATTAATATTTGATGCTTAGGTACTTTGAGTTATTATTTATTGGTAACTGATGAGGAGGATATGAGATGAATCTACTTTTATACTACCGAATTCGCACTTATCAATAAAATTGTTGTGTTGTTTAACTAATTAATCTAATTAATTATTTATTGATTCGACCGCTTAATATCAATAAACACCTATCACATTTGCAGGGAATCCTTCTTTATCACATTTATCAAATGTGTATCCGATATTAAAGGATTTGCTAATTTATGAGCTAATTGTGACTGTTACTATGGTGGTTATTGAATGATGATAAAAGAATTTGCTCTGTTTATTATCCTTTTATTGGTGTCATCTGATTTTATTTAAACAATATGTTTCCTGTAATTAATCCTTTGGGCATCAATATGTAAAAAACGCGCGTGTTCAAAAATTACGCCGAATTCATTGAGGAATTTATTGTTCAAATACGAATACTTATCAACAAATATGTTGCTATTGCCTAATTGTTTTTATTATTGTTTTAAAAAATATTCAATCTTAAGAAATAGTTGTTTGTTTTTACAACGCGTTTTAGTTTAATTAATTTATGATGTTGTTATTGGAAAATAAAATCAATCACAAGTCAAAACAATAATAAAAATGTAATCTGCAATATTTATTAACAATTTAAGCATTTATTAGTAATTAAATCTAGCTATTCTTTGTTTCAATAATTCAATGACGAAATGCAAAAGTTGCAATTGGCAACAAACTGCATTTTTTTTATTAACTTATCTTATCGCGAAAATCAAAATTGCCTTTTTATTTGTTTAATTTAAAGTACTCCATAATCTTTTTATTGCCTAAACTTTATTGCCCATAATTAATAATCTTTAGTAACTAATTAAATATAAAAATTAACAATTCTCATAAATCAAGCAAAGATTGAATTGAAATATAATTAATTGGCTTGTAAAAATTTCGCTACAATTATATTAGGCACATGCGAATGCCACTAATAATATTATTTTGCAATTACAAATGGCTGAGTATTTTTTATGATAAGATCAACCGGACATTATATTCATTGTCATTATATGAGCTCGTATCTTTGCAAATCAGCAAATCACCTTCATAATGCTGTACAGTCTATGTTAAATTCCCAATAGTCAATTCGAAATCCCGCAGTTTGAATCATGTACAAATTGTTATTAGTTTTATTTTTGCCAGTAGCTCTCGCAGGTAAACATAACTCCAATCATTGTTACAACTTGCATTAGAATTGATTTTCTTTGAAGTAGACAGAATAAAAGTGAAAGCAAACACGACTCAAATCAATAAATATCGCCAAGACTTTTTGAAGCAAATGCTCGCTGGTATTCCACTAAGTTTGCCCAAATTTGTTTTACAAAACAACAACAACGTCGACGATGACGACTCCGTTATATTGTACTATCTTTACAATCGACAAAATCCTCGAGATTCCATCTCTATCAATGACGATTTATCTCCGATCAATCTGAGATGGCCTGTTAAGATCTTGGTGCATGGTTGGACAGAACACTATTACGTGGAATGGTGTAAAAATATGACCGCGGCGTATCTCAAACGCGGCAATTATAACATTATAGTCTTGGACTGGTCATCAAAAGGGGATGCTGATTACATATCCGCGTCTTTTGCGGTACCTGCAGTTGCGCGAAAAGTTGGAGACTTTATTGTCGAGCGGCTGAACAAAGAACGAAAAGTCGCATTGGAGAGACTGCATCTGATATCGCATTCATTAGGGTGCCATGTTGCTGGAATTGTTGGACAAAGAGTGTTTGAACTTACCCAGAGTAAAGTGGGCAGAATAACAGCCTTAGATCCCGCCGCTCCGTACTTCGACTTTTTCACTCTGAGTGATAAAGATCGATTGAGCGCTGACGATGCGGATTTTGTGGATATTGTTCACACTGATGGTGGGTGGCTTGGATTTAGGAATTCTGTAGGATCAGCTGATTTTTACCCTAATGGAGGAAAGGCTTATCAACCAGGATGCTCCTTGTTAAGAGCAGATGTTAAATATGAAGATTGTGAGAATTTTTTTACCTAGTTTGTTAACATTCAAAAATTTCTTAAAGTGTTTTGTAGTCATGCAAGAAGCCACCGGTATTTCCGTCTTTCAATCTTGTCCAGGCAGATGACAGCTGTACCTTGTGAAAACTGGGATAAGTTCAATAAAGGGGATTGTAATGATAACACCGAAGTTCCTTTCGGTGAAAATGCACCTCATAACTTAACTGGCAATTACTTTCTGCGCACAACTGAGGATATTCTTTCTTAAATTGAATTTATTTACTTTTTTCTGTTTTCAATATACAAATACTGGCACTCTATGGTATTTAAAGTTATTTTGGAAGTGTTTAGTTTCCAACGTTGTTACCCACTTGCCCATCTTCATCAGCATCATCATCTTCGTCATCGTTTCCACCCTCTTTGACTTCATCAATGGCACCTACCAAAGCACGATACTTCTTAGCAATGACTTCCCAGTCGGTGACGTGCTCAATCCGATTGGTAGCAATAGAGAAACTGAGTTGGGACCCGAGTGGACTAAGGTGGGAGACAGATAGTCCTGCCACAGACTCCTTGGGGGCAATTTGTCTTCCTTTCTTCACTTTCGACAACCATTTCTGGCCGTACTTGGAACGCGGACTCAATTGTTGCGTTTTTTGGAAGCCTCCAATTAAGTTAGCCATACTTGTACGTTTCTTGGCTTTAACTATGAAAACAACAAATTAAATAGTTCAATAGATTTTAACAATTTTGGAAAAAAAGATTACTTCTTTGTTTACACCAGCTAATCATGTAAAACAGCCACGTGGTGATGAGGTTGATGGGAGATGGCGCTGAAGTTGTTCGATGCATTGATCTGATGAGCTTGCTCAGGCCAAATTTCCATTCAATGTCTGATTGAGCCTGTAAAAATGTCAAAAAATTGTCTGAAGAAATTAATTTTCAAGCATTTTTGGGTGCTGTTTAACAAGTAACGAGTATGAGACTGTTTAGGTGTACCTAATATACCAAATTATGAAAGTGTCTTTACTCTAACATTTAGCGTTTGCTTGGGTGTGTGATGAGGTTGAGTGTGATTTGTAAGAAGCTCACAGTTTAAAAAAAATCCAAAAAATCAACAATTGAAGTGAACGAATCCAGCCCAACAGAACGTGCGTGCGCGAAGCTTTGGTTTTTGGAACACATACATCAACAAAACACGGTGGTTACTCATTATCGTTAATTCTTTCGATTGATTACGTTTACTGTTACGTCAACATTTAATTATGATGATAGCGACTGCATGCAGGTCATACGCGATTACCTGAATGCGCTGATAAGTGTCAGTCATCATAGCAATAAGCAGATTAATTAATACAACGACGGAGACCAGCATATAGACGCCAAAGACCATCTTAAAGAGATTTTCGGTCCAGTACGGCTGGCCGTTGTGTGTGCGCTCCCAATTTTTCGTTTTGAGTTGATTGGTATTGGTCTGTCCAAAGATCGCGAAAAACAGCAGCTCAAAAGCTTGGACGGGGTTCTTTTGGACTGGAAGCATAAGAGCAAAAAATGGCAGCGCCTGCAGTTGCGTGTGGTTTTACCTGGATGCGTTGATACGTATCGGACATCATGGCAATCAGAAGATTGATGAGTACAACGACTGATACCAGCATGTAAACGCCGAAAACCAGCTTGAATAAGGCTTCAGTCCACTGAGGGCGCAAGGAGCCGTTGCCTCGCACCAACAAATCATCGTAGGTGGTTTGCCCAAAAATGGCAAAGAACAAGAGCTCGAGAGCTTTGATTGGATTCATTAGCACTGAGAACAGAATGCAATACGAATGCGCCATGAGAAACGAGTGACGCCTTGATCACTAGCCTTAGGAATGCAAAATGGGGTGAAGAAAAGTCAATTTGGGACAAAGACAAACAATTCATTGATACAAAAGACAAACAACAGCACACAGTGAACAAACAAACAAGAGCATCTACTATTCTTTTTGGATAACATATTCCTAAGCAGACAAAACGTACGAGAAAGTCACTTCACAGTCGAGCGAGACGAAAACCTGGACACACATAAACTTACTGCCACCATCGGGCTCAATAGGTTGATGGGGTTTGCGTTTGACTGGCGCCAGATAAGGCCTACTGGTTGATACTACCTTTCTTATCCATTCAACATCTTCCTCTAACTTTGGAGCACTTTCATTAATGCTTAATTCTGTTTGTGCATAGAATTATAGTTCAACATGATTAAACAACTTCAACATCTAATCAATTAAGCAAAAAAATCTGAAAATTTGCATTACCTTCTCCGAAGTAAACTGGTTTGATTGGGGTCAAGCCATATCTTCGCGCATCTTCATAGCTGAAATTCTTGAAGGGTTGATTCAACGCGACGAAATGCATTGAGAAACCAAACACGAAGATCGCCAAGACAGCAAGAAACCGTCCAAGGTCCTTCATCAAGTTACCAATGATAATCGCCCACGGACCAAACAAATGATGAAAGGATAAAAAGTCAAGGATTTGTACACAGGCAAGTAGGAACGATATGGCAAACATTTGGTTGCGGCAGTACATCAACGTGGGCCAATACATCTTGTCTATAAAGACCAAGCCCATTAAATGTACCGCGACGCCAAAAATACCAAAAAGCATGACGCACACTTTAATCCAGCCGAGGCCCGATTTGTCACTTGGGTTTGTCAGTTCGAACAATAAAACACCGCTCAGCCATACCAATAAGACCAGTTCATACCAATAAGGTATGAGGCCAGGACGCACGACTGGATAAAACGGAAATATTGCTGTTAGCAGCAGGAAAAACATCAAATGAATGTGTGAAGTGAGGTAGGACATGAATTTGATAATGGGGACCTTGTGGTATTTATGCCCCAAGGGTAGAGTGAAGGCTATCCATATGGGCGGACAGAAGATGAAACTGATAAAAAGGAGTAATGTGCGCCAAGTTGCCCAGTTTAATGCGCCACGCCATAATTCCTAAACACGCAAATAATTACGCGTTATTAAAATAGAACAACCTTGATTGTGAAGCGTTGATTACCTGTAGATATCTTTGTACAACTGTGTGCGCGATAACTTCCTTCTGTTCATTTTCGATGAGAACGTCTAAAAATTCAACGTTTCTGTTATCGATCGCCGTTAATATTCGACCGGCTGAATCAGACCCGGCTGCCAAGGCGAGAAGTTCCGTTGCCATGTACTCGCAATGTTTGCCAGCTGCAATTAAGTCTTTAGCTCGTTCTTTCTCTTTCGTCGAAAGTGTGATTAGAATATTCGAGAGTTTAGCAGCAGTATCCACTGGTGCTGGCGATACCAAAATGAACTCTTCGATGGGTCTATTGTTATGATTTTTTGAACAAACCATCAAGTTATAAACAAATCGGCGGTCTTCCATCAAAGTATAGGTTTCGTGCTCTTTGGTCAGCAAATACTCCAAAACGTCGTTGTGGCCTTCAGATGCAGCAAACCATATTGGGACAGCCCCGAGGTTAGTTTCTGATTTTGGGGATGCACCTGATTCGGTTAGTAATTTGACAACTTCAAATTCCCCCGCACGTGAAGCGTAGTGTAGAGGTGTCCAGCCGTTCCGATCCGTGGCGTTAATTTCAGCCCCTTGACCCAAGAGGACCTCAACCATCTGATAGTGACCATTAGTAGCCGCTATGTGCAGACCAGTCTTGCCATGTTTTTCCGTACTCTGAAGCAACTCGGCTGATCTACTTAAAAGTAGTCCAACAACTGTTGTATGCCCACCGAAACATGCCAAATGCATCGAGTTGTAAGCGTTTTCATGGGTCGCTGCGTCAACTTGCACGCCAGCAGAGTTGAGGAGTAACCGCACAACATTTTCATTTCCGGAGAAAGCTGCTAGATGTAAAGGGGTCAAACCTGACTCATTGCCCAGGCTTGGGACTAGGCCCGTCCCGTTTGGGGGCTCAGATTTAACTGTACCAGGAACATGTGTGAGCAATTCACGCACTGTGTCTGCCTGTCCGTAGTAAGCAGCAACGTGCAGTGGCGTCACGCCAAGTTTCTTACTGATAACTCTGAGATTATTCGATGATCTTAAGACATCTAGAACTGTTCCGTGCCCATTACGGGCTGCTAAATGGACAGCCGTAAACCCCGCTTTGTTTTCGTCTGTCACTGACGCCCCAGCTCTGACTAAAGCCTTGACCACATCAGCATGACCACCCTCAGCAGCAATTTGCAAAGGTGTAGCATCAGTTATTTTGTTCCTGGCAGAGATTACTCCCGATCTGTCAAACTTCATCAACTCTTCTATCACAGTGACGCTGCCTTGGGCGGCTGCAATGTGGGCACATGTGTTGCCATCTTTAGTTGTCGCCATAACGAGGCTCGGATGTTGTTGAAGAAACAATTTTGCAACTTCCGAATGGTTGTTTTGTGCTGCTGCATGTATGGGTTTCTGTCCAAGATCATCAGTCGCATCGATGTTAGCTCCGAGGTCTAAGAGCAATTTGCAAACTTCGATCTGCCCAGCACCAGCTGCCAAATGCAGCGGTGTTTGTTTACGCAAAGTTAGAATGTCTATAACTGCATTATGTTCTTTGATCAAGTATGTTACTAACTGGACATAGCCATTCAGAGCTGCCAAATGCAGGGCAGTGCGGCCATTACGCGATTTGGAATTTATAAAGGCTTTGTTAGAAAGCAGATAGTCGCACACTTGGATATATCCTTTCTCTGCAGCTAAATGCAGAGCAGAACGACCCTCGTTGTCGAAGACGTCAACACGGGCATGATTGCTGAGCAAATTGTTGACTAGTTCGACGTGACCTTTATGGGAAGCAATACTCAGAGGGGTCCAACCTATAGTAGACTGTCGATTAAGCGCTTTTTGGACATCAGTTACATTCATGTGGGAGATCATTTCCAGGAAGACTTCGTTGTTGCCCACTTCGGCTACGTAATGGAAGGCAGTTTCATGGGATGGTTTGGATTGCAGGCTGACATTAGCTTCGTTTTCCAACAAGATGCGCACACATTCCCGGTCTGCTCCCGGCACCTCCACATCTTCCTTCTTCACATTGCAGATATAGTGCAATGAACTCTCGTCCTTCTCATTCACCTCGTTGATATAATTACTTATCTTAATGTTTTTTTCTTTGACAAAATCAATGAGGTATTTGACGATTTCGGGACGGCAACCCTTGCATGCTAAGTGAAGAGGTGTTTCTCCAAACTATGAAAAACAAGTTTAAGAGAAGTGAGTAGATTGAGTAGATAAAGATTAAGGCAAGTACTTTGTTTTTCCATTGAGGGTCCCCACCGTCTTCGAGCAAGTACTGTAACGTTTGCATGTTGCCATATTGAGCGGCAACATGCACGGGTGTCTGTCCGTCTTCGGTGATCAAATTGGGTCCTGCACCCGATTTAAGCAGCATTAGAGCACATCGCTCGCCGTCGACTACGCGTGCAGCAATATGTAGTGCTGTCTCCTTCAACTTTCCACCTCGTATGTGTACGTCAGCTCCGTATCCCAACAGTGTTTCGACGACAATCGGCTTCGCCGACTCGACGGCGATATGTAAAGCAGTGTAATTCTCCTAAGAATTATTAAAGTCGTGATTAATGTTTGAATTGGCCGCATGCATGCGAATCGTACATTTGTAGTGACGTCGACTCGCTCGCCTTTCTGAATCAACGTATTGATTATTCCAACGTGACCGTACCTCGCCGCGGTATGTATGCTTCTCGCACCGTCCTACCGAATACACCAGGAAAGAGTCTAATTAGCATATCGCAATCAAAGTAGCGCACGCTACTGACCTTATTCGGCATATGTAGATAGACGCCTTTCTTAAACAACATCATAGCACAATCGGCGTGTCCATTGAGGGACGCTATGTGCATCAAAGTCGACCCGTCTTTGGTCCGCTCCAGAATACTCGCTTTGAACTTATCAGCGAGCAGCTCAATGATAGCCGCATGTCCGTTCTCAGCCGCAAGATGCATAGGTGTCCGATCCTGATTGTCAGTGACACTCGCCGAAGCACGCACGCCGTAGAAATATTTGACGAGGACCTCGTCGCCCTCAGCGGCTGCAATATGAAGGGGCGTTTGTCCTTCGCCATTTTTCACATCGACACTAGTCCCATAGTCGACTAGGATGCGCACCATGTCGATGTCTTTCCTGCGGACGGCTAAATGCAAGGCAGTGTCACCGTTCGGAGCGGTTGATTTGAGCTGATCCGCAGTTTGAGCGCCAAGTAATTCGCGGCACATTGATTGGTTTCCCGCTTCGACGGCCAGCAGGAGAGGAATTTTACCGCGCTAATAAAACGCTTAAATTTAAACATTCTTAAATCGAGTGGAAGCATCACTTACACCGTCTGGTTTGAGCCGAATGTCTTTACCAGCGGCATGTAATAAAGCTCGAAGGATTGCTGTGGCAGTGCCTGTTTGGCGCGACGCAACCAAATGAACGGCTGTTTGCTGACGACTCTAATTATAATAATCGAAATGTTACAATTGCTTTTTGAGTGTGATTGTGTACCTACTCCACCGGCTGAATAAGGATCTACGCCCCGTTTCGTCAGCAACAGTTTGACGACGTCCTCGCGTGAATGCATTGCTGATATATGCAAGGCATTGTAATTATCCTAAAGAATGATTTGAAAAGTTGCAAAAATAATTTATCGTTATGGAAATCATCAACATGTTGCTATAAATAAAAATGTTCTTTGTTAAAGAAAAGAATCGATAGCGATTGCTTAAGCTTAAGATATCATAAACTGACAAGGAGCAAGCAACAAAGGACATAATTAACATATCCATCAGAGCTGTAACGTATTCGGTTGCAAATTCAATTATTTTCCGTGAAAGCAAAGAATATAAATATTTAACTTCGTCTTTTTGTATGTATTTCGTTTTGATGCACGTGCGGTTAAGTTTCATAAAGAAAATAAGTTTTAAATCAAAGCGTTTAAACGTTTGCGTTTAGGTATTGAAAGTGTAAATTTTCTCGTTTGAATCGTGCCGTCGTCTACAACTGGGGCAAATTCATCACGCAATAATATTAGGGTTTCTTGCAAGCAAGCAAACATCAGCCACAGGCAGCAAATTACGACCCAGATATATACTTTTCGCACGGCATAATGAGCGCACTAGTAAAAAAAGAAAATGAGAAAAAGCAAATGATCGGAACTCGTTTGTATTAGTTTCGTTCATATCGATTAAAGTTATACATATTTCCAAAATTTCCAACAAAGCAAATTACGTAATAAATCTTTATTCTGGATATTAATATGCGTTGCAAGGGGAAATTGTGCAAAGGTGGTGCATCAAACTGATTGGTTTTGGATTGCCTATTAAGCTAATGCATCAAAACTAAGGAAATTGATAATTTACATTATTTCTAGCTCCAACATCAGAGCCCAATTCGACGAGTCTGTCTAATATGGAAGTTCGGTTGTCTTTCACTGCGTACATCAACGGTGTCATTCCGGTCGCCTGGAAGCACAAATCGTGTTTGTTCGATAAGCAATTGATCCAGTTTTTATTTGTTTGTGCTTTTGTTTGCATGCTGCAAGCGACTTACGGAGTCGGCGACGCCGAGCAGCGGAATCGCGGTGAAATCCTCGCCGGCATTGGAAATCGCCTTCTCCATCGACTTGAGGGTTTGATCGACAGGACCCCATTCTCCTTTTTGAGTTAACATGAGCACTCTTTGCGCGGCATCCCGAATACTTGCACCGGCACTTTGTGGTTTTGGCGGCGGCGGCAAAACTTCATCGTCTCCGGGACTGGAAGACACCTCGGTGGTCTCTTTGTCCGCTTCGCGTTCTTTGGCATCCTTCGGTTCTTTTTCTTTATCCTTATCTTTATCTTTACTGGGTTTCTTGTCTTTATCACCATCTTTATCTGAAGGTTTTGTTTTTCCGGCGCCTTTCCGGCCCGCTGGTTGAGACATTTTTAATTGTTTTTAGCCTTCTTCGTGGAACATTTTCAAATTTAAATATTACGCGCGATTGAAAACATTTATTGATTATGCAATCGTCGTGTTTGGCGTGCAATGTAAAACTGAAACAACTGAGAAATTGAGTTTCGCATTTCAATTTCGGCCGTTTGTTGCCGTATGTTGGGAAATCATGGCCAATAAAATCGCGTGGAAAACTAGTCTCGCCCCCACCAAGCGTGGGGTTGCTTAGATTTTATCACAATAGTGACCTAGCTTTTCTTCGAGACTGTTTTCTTATAACTTTCTTTGCTCAACGTTTTCAAGAACTACTCTACATGATGATTTAAACACTAACGAGTTGATATTTTATGTTGTACAGGAGACTATTACTATCGGAAAATGCAAATCAGTTTCCTTTAGTTTACTTTATAATTATTGTTGCTTTGAACATCAAACACAAAGAGTCAGATTACATTCATAATTAAAACTTCAGTTTTTTCTTCATATTTAAATTTAATGCTTTAACATAATGGGGTCAAACATCATCCTTATTTGCACAATTTGAAAAAAAATCACTTTACACTTCTTTCCTTCACAAATACTTTCAAATGGATTTTACATTAAAAATTTCTTAAGTGCAACAAACACGCTTCAGGTTCTGACTCAACAACATTCGCATTACTCACGAAAAATGATTAAAACTAAACTAAATCAAAAGAAATACATGTATTTTTACAAGAAATAAAACTCGTAAAACAAAAGAATAATTTGTATGCTTCTAGAACATGGAGTTACCAACAAAAAATCGGCACGTTTCCTCTGCGCGGAATAACCGCAGGTCAATTATTAGAAAAGGTAGCAAACGAACACCCCAATCGCTTGGCAGTAATCTCCGCATATCAATCAAGTACCATGACATTTGGACAACTATTGCAAAAAGCGGACACATTTGCGGCTGGATTAATGACGATCGGATTGACCAAGGGCGATCACGTTGCCATTTGGTCCCCGAATTCATTGGAATGGGTCCTAGTCTCATTAGCATGCGCCAGGGCTGGTTTTGTCCTAGTGCAACTCAATCATTCTTATAAAGCGAGGGAGCTCCTCTATAGTGTGAATAAAGTGCGAATTAAGGCGCTTGTGTGTGGATACGACACTGTCAAGCAGAATTATTACGCAATTCTCAAGCAAGTCGACGAGGAAATGTTTAAAACTAATGAGTCGACACGAATTTGCATGATTGAGAGTGAAAAAATGCCAAGTCTCAAGTTTGTAATTTCTTTAAGCAAACATGAAGGAGTGATTGCTTTCTCGGAAGTTTTCGAACAAGCAACTGACGAAAGGCAGGAATATATCAAGAACAGTCAACATCGTATTAACTTCGATGATCCTTTAAACATTCAATTCACTTCTGTAAATTTCGCTTTTAATGGTTTAATTTTTTTATTTTGAAGATAATTTTAGGGATCAACTGGAAACCCAAAGGCTGCTTTGTTATCACATCATAATATAGTTAACAATGCTTATGCCATTGGATACAGGTTTAAACTGCATGAAAATTACCATAGGATTTGTGTTAATGTGCCGTTTTTTCATACTTTTGGCACAACTGCGGCCATTTTTTGCTGTTTGAACTTTGGAGCGACCATGGTATTGCCTTATGACTTTTATGATCCACGCAAGAGTCTTGAAACCGTGCATAAATTCAAGTAAAAATATACAAATGTCAAACATTAAAGAGTAAGCAATAAAAAATATTTTAGATGTTCGGTTATTTATGGAACACCCACAATGTATGTGGACCTTATTGCTCAACAAAAAGTCCTAAATCTTGACCTAGGACCGGAAATAATTTGCACTGGAGGTGCACCAAGCACCCCACAATTAATTAAAGATGTCTATGAATCATTAAAACCCAAAACAATTGTAAATATCTGTGGTATGACTGAAAGTACAGCCGTTTTTTACCAGTCCACCCTGGACTCCAGCAAAGAAGTGGTCATTAATAATCTTGGTCATCTGGGTGACCACATCGAAGCGAAGGTCATCGATGAAGACAACAATTTGGTCCCTATTGGTATACCGGGGGAATTATGTGTGCGTGGTTACAGCACAATGCTCGGTTACTACGACGATGAGCTACTTACAACCAAAACTTTTATGTCCAAACAATGGTTGAAAACAGGAGACAAGTTTATAATGTATGAAAATGGAACTGGTCAATTAATAGGACGTATTAAGGACATAATTATTCGAGGCGGAGAAAACATCCACCCGCGAGAAATCGAAGATTACATTACATCGCATCCTGCTATTTTGGAATGTCAAGTTGTTGGTTTACCACATCAAAGATTAGGCGAAGAAATTTGCGCTTGTATTCGCTTGAGGCCGAATCAATCCATCACTCATGAGGAGTTAAAGATTTATTGCAATGGAAAAATTGGACATTATAAAATACCTTCTAAAATGTTCGTATTTGACGAGTATCCAAAGACAACAAGTGGCAAGATACAAAAGTTCAAGATAATCGAGCAAATAACTGTAAACCTTAATCTGTAAACAAACAAACATATCATAAAGGCAAACTTATTATTTACATTCTTCTTTATTCATGTATGTATTTATATGGCACATGTGTTTATACTCCAAAGGTCAATAGAAGTTATGTAGCTGTGACATAATCAAATATGATAAAACTCACTTTGAAAACGTTAGTTATAGATAATAATTGTATAGTGAACCATTAAAATGCGTCTCAAACCAAACTATTATTTAATTCAACTGTTTTCAAGGTACATTAAAAATTACAACATTTAAAATCTTAAAGAAATAATATTTTAGAAAGATATCAAAGTTAAGTTACATTCATAAAGTAGGCCCAACTCCTTTGCTGTCGCAAACGGCCGGAAAACTTTTGAGTGAAGCAGCAGAAAAGTACGCAAATCGAGCAGCAATTATTTCATGCCAGCGCGAAAAGCAATTAACATATTGCGAACTATTGGACGCAGTTGACGCTTTCGCCGCAGGTTTGAAAAGCAAACAAATTAATAAAGGCGACTCGTTAGCACTATGGGCACCAAATTCCATCGAATGGATCGTCACATCCTTGGCTTGTGCACGTCTCGGTGTAATTCTAGTACAACTTAATCATTCATACAAGAAAAATGAATTACTTTACAGTCTCAATAAAACCAAGGCGAAAGCTTTGGTTTGCGGCAATGTTAGTGACAGGCAGCATTATTACAATATCATTAAAGAAGTCGATGCACGCATTTTCGATGGTGATTCAATAAAGAGCGATATTATTCCGTTGTTAAGCTGCGTTGTTATGATGGACAAAGACAATAACCAGTAAATAAATTGCCAAGCGTTTGATCAATATTAATATGAAAATATGAATTTTGCAGGTTCAAGTTTAAAGGGACTTGTAACTTTGAAAACTTATCAATGGGACACTCAAAACAGGATTTGGACTGGGTTGAAGACAACCAGGACCAAGTACAATTTGATGATCCTTTAAACATTCAATTTACATCCGTAATTTTTCAAAAATTGCAATTTATAAAATTAAAACCCTAAAGTTGCGATGTTTTTTAGGGATCGACAGGACTACCAAAAGCTGCAGTATTATCTCATCATAATGTTGTAAATAATTCTTACTGGCTCGGCCATCGTTTAGAATTGTATAAAAAACATCACATTATCTGTGTGCAAGTACCTTTGTTTCATACGTACGGAACAACCGCTGGAATTTTCACCGCGTTGCATTTTGGCGCGACTTTAGTCCTTCCTTCAGAATTCTACAGCCCGTCAAAAGGACTTCAGGCTATTCAAGACCACAAGTAACCAAGTTTTTTATTGCTACTTAGTTAACTGTTTCATGGTGTATTTTTAGTTGCACGATTATTTACGGCACTCCTACGATGCATGTCGATTTAATCGAACAGCAAAAACAACGCCGGCTACAAATCAAACCGGAAATTGTTATGAGCGGTGGATCGCCGACTACACCCAAGCTGATAGACGATGCTTATCAATACTTAGGCTGCCATTCAGTCGTGAATATCTATGGTTTGACTGAAACCACAGCGATTTGTTTCCAGTCTTATATAGGTGCTCACGAAGAACACGTGGCGAATACAGTTGGTCACGTTGGCGAGCATGTTGAAGTCAAAGTTGTTGATGAAAACGGTCAGATAGTGCCTTTTGGAACACCTGGTGAGCTCTATATTCGTGGGTATAAAAATATGCTTGGTTATTTAGATGACGATGAGAAGACTAAAGAGTTGGTTGGACAAGATCGCTGGTTGAAAAGCGGGTTTGTACTTTATGACAAAAAAGCGGGAAATTTATTAATTGAAAAAAAAAACGTTACAGTGATAAATTCGTTTTGTTAGAAGATGGTACTGGAAAAATTGTGGGCCGTATCAAAGAAATTATTATTAGGGGAGGCGAAAATATTCCTCCTAAAGAAATCGAAGATTGTTTGAGCAAATATCCGAAACTAATCGATTGTCAAGTTGTTGGTTTACCACATGAAAGACTGGGAGAAGAAATTTGTGCTTGTGTTCGGTTGAAACCAGAAGAGAAAGAAATAACTTTAGAGGAAATTAGTACATTCTGTAAAGAACATTTAGCGCATTATAAAATTCCATCAAAGGTGCATTCGGTAAAAGAATATCCGAAGACAACAAGTGGAAAAATTCAAAAGTTTAAAATCATTGAAATGTTAAAAAAAGAATACAACATTAAATAAGTGTGTAAACTTTGTTCTTATTGATTATAAATAAAAACAAAATTATTAGGTACAATTAATCACTCTTTGGTATTAATGAGTTCACTTCCGGTTGAAGAAACTCTTCGACAATGGCGGTTACCATTTCATTAAGAACAGCTTCAGAGTCTTCTGCGTACCTATAAAAATAATAATTTAGCAAAACAACCAATTTATCAAAAAAATCTTACGAGTTATTTGTAGAACACAACTCCGAGTAGTATTTAATTTTGGGCTCAGTACCACTAGTACGCAAAGTAATAACCAGACCGTTTGTAAACTCAAATGTAATCATTTGGCTGCTCTTGGAAACTGGTAGAATCGCCTTGTTGCCAACCTGCGAGTTGTCAAAACCTGTCGTTAAGTCACGTACGCTGCTTATCGTATATTTTCCATTTAAAATTCCAGACGGATACTAAAACATAAAAAGGCTGTAAATTCAGATTTGCTTTAGAGTTAACAACAATATTTACTTTTGAAATTGCATTAAAATTCCTTAAGCGTTCAAAAATACGAGCAATTGTAGGCCCATCATGGCATATAAAATATGAATTGTTTGATATGTGTTGCCCATATTCATTGTAAATATTCTGAAGTTGCTCTTGCAAAGTCTGGCCTTGTTTGTACAAATGGACCGCAAGTGTTGCAAGATGCGCAGCGGCCGAAACGCCATCTTTATCAAGCACTGAACGTCCACACATGAAACCTATAGCTTCCTCGAAAGCAAAAATCACATCTTTTCCCTCTCCAATTAAGTCATAGGCATTATTTCCCATCCATTTGAAACC